>JAHDVE020007378.1:0-11149 GCA_022606495.2 Halesus radiatus | reverse complement strand
AAATCCAAAGTTGTGCATAAATAAATACAGATTTTTTTTTTCTTGAAAAGATGATCAACTTCTTTGCCTGTCTGAAGCCTAGAATGGGATTGTCTGTAGTTTTTTTTTTTAACAAACTGCTTTGTATTTAAAGAGTTTATAACTTGTTTCGATATCTCTAAAAACGGAGAAGTTATGAGCTCTCACAGTTAATTTGAGTAAAACTAATGCCCTTGACGTCTCAAGACACAATTCAGTACAATTCAAAATTCGAATGGCAGTACCACATACTGCCGCGCCAGTCATTTTATGTACCGTGACGTCACGCGCTTAAAGGCCTTCCTGATTCTACTAAAATATTAACATTTTGACGGCTTATATCTTCTGTAATATTCGTTATTTTCCAAAAATTTAAAAAGTTCTGTCCTCAGCATACTCTAATTATTATTAAATAACATTCAATTTCGTTATAGAAAACAACTTCATTCAAAGGGTCTTTTTTATTTGAATACCGCATTAGAGTCCTAACTTGGGGAACGTTGTAAAAAGGACTGGATTGAGGAGGGGAAGGAGATGGAAAAGAGGAAGAGGTTGAAGAAAATTCTGGTTATTTAGATCACACCAAACACAGCTAAATCGATTTAATCAACATTTCTTGTCCGAATGTTGATCTTTCACCAGGGCGATACTGAGAGTACCTACCAACCTTTTCCTTAAAATCGGTAAATATCACACTACTTCCACAGATTTTTTGTTCAGTGGCAAGTGGGTAGTGCCTGAAATAGGGTAGGCCGGCTTAACAACTTGCTTCTCGTAACGAGGTGTGAAACTATCAAATGGGGACGTGGTATTTTGAACTTTGAATATTGCGAACATTACAATATTCCCTGTACTATGCATGGGGCATATAACATGGTCTGTTGCGCTCTGAAAGTCGCCAAGTGACAAAAAGTTACTCTGAAGATAATCACTGTAATCATTTAGACTACCCATTTCGCCATATGGACGAGCAGGGGTCGAGAACACCATCAATGAATTTAATAATTCTAAGGCACTGTGGACGCTCAAAATGTCCAAGTGGATTGTAAATTAATGATGAACAGTAAATGAATTAAAATTTATTAATTATATAAATTGAAAATACACTTTGTATATACCACTTTACTTAAAATATATAAATATTTCTACATGTTTCGATAGCAATGCTATCATCTTCAGGAATAAATGAATACTAAAAAATAATTTCAAGTATAGAAAAATGATAAAAAATTTAAAACAATAATTTAAGAATGTACAAAATATGAGCATAAACAAAAATATAAAATAAAAATAATTTTGTACATTCTTAAATAATTGTTTTAAATTTTTTATCATTTTTCTATACTTGAAATTATTTTTTAGTATTCATTTATTCCTGAAGATGATAGCATTGCTATCGAAACATGTAGAAATATTTATATATTTTAAGTAAAGTGGTATATACAAAGTGTATTTTCAATTTATATAATACAAAGTGTATTTTCAATTTATATAATTAATAATGATGCCACAACGTTACCAAGCATTTGAAGAAATTATAAAATTTATTAATTGGCACATATCTACATGTTTCTAAAGCGATGCCTTCTTCATCGGGAATATATAGAATACAAAAAAATAATAATGTCAAGTATAGACAAATGATAAACATAGAACACAATAATTTACGAATAGGCAAATTATAAACGTAAGCAAAAATTGATTAAAGTTGGTAATTTTTCAAAAAATTTAATAAAAAATTATTTAAATTTAAATTAGAAATTTAAAAGGAAAT
Organism: Halesus radiatus; assembly: GCA_022606495.2. Classification (NCBI taxonomy): domain Eukaryota; kingdom Metazoa; phylum Arthropoda; class Insecta; order Trichoptera; family Limnephilidae; genus Halesus; species Halesus radiatus. The sequence goes on along the minus strand of JAHDVE020007378.1, from coordinate 9,357 downwards.
TATTTTTAAAATTAAGATGTTAATTCTTTTGAATTTGTTTTCATGTTAATATTAATAATAAAAATAATTTATTTTTTAATTTCTATTATGAATTTGTTATTCAATGTATTATAATAATTTTTAATTCACTAATTAATAATGACGCCACAAAGTGAATACCAATCTTTTGAAGAAATTACAATGAAAAACAAGTTTTTAATTGTGTATGTGTCTTCACTAGTTTTCAGGATGGAACAAGGGGGATGACGATCTTACCTTGAAATCCAAAGGCTTGGACGATGCTCTGCGTTGCAAATCCTAGCTTGATGCAATCTGTTACCACCTGTAAAATTATTTTTGGGGATTCAAATACAAACACTTATTAAATTAGATTATTATCCGTCGATGATTTCGGCGATGTAAAAATGACAATTTATTAATACGGTACAGGACGATCCGTTCGTGATAGCGACGAAAGGGCGAATGATAGTTAGTTCCAAATAAAGTCACAGCGACGAGATGTATTGTTCTCTTCTTCTTTTCTCGATGAATTCGTCTTCATTAATGATATCTTCGAGGATGGAATTCGTTGAAAGGATTGCTCAATATTAAGGAAAGAAGGAGATGGGAAACTGATATCCTATACCAATTATTCCAATATTAAACAGGTGGGGTTATTTTTCGCTGAAACGACGTTGTATGAAAATTATACATTGTAATGATATACATATTGTGTATATCCAAATAAAATTATAAATTTATTTTGGGAGGCGAGTATGGGTACCGCCGCCCTGGAAACCATTAATTTAATAACCAACACGTCTGCCATAGGTCACTTCAAGGGGTTCGCTACGGGAGGTGACTTAGCAGAGGTGTCCGGGTTCATGTTGTGAGGTTTGTCCAAGTCTTGACTACTGATGCGTCTGCCCACCAGCTGTGTGGTGAGCCGGATCGGAAGTGGCTAGCTCTCCACCTGAAGTCTCTCGTTCCATCGCCTTGCACTGCGTTGGGGGAGATTCATTAATACGTCCGTCACTCCCGGACACACTGATCCCCAAATTCCTTCCCACCCCTTATACCATTTTTTCTTCTCAGAACTTCTACTACTTCCTTCCTTAAAAATATCCTCCACGAAGCATCCCTAAAGATGACATCGGCAGTGAGAGAAATTATTTTCCTAAAAGCCTCGTGTGTGGAATTCATGTTGTAACAAAAAGTGTTTTTAAAATTTTAATTCTAACTATTATTATTGCATTTTACATATAGAATAAATCATATTTGTATCATTAAATAGAATATAAAACCTTAAAATATAATGGAGTTCTGTAAATTACACTTGGAAGCAATAATAAATATTATTGTGCGTTTGAGTTTCGCTGTGTTTCAAACTCTTTTATTGTTTGTAAAACTGACGAGAATTGCTAGACTCTACTTCGCCGCTTCGAAAGTTTCTTGAAGTTTGCCATGATTTCCTTGAGAATGTAGAAATACCAGTAAAATTGAAGAAATTCTATAAGCTGTTGTGTAAGTTATGTAGTCAATGAAGGCATAAATCTATAATTTCTAATGAACCACTAGGCAGTATCATTTAAACCCCAAAACTTGCGAATGCTTACATTATATTAGGAATCCATTTAATGCATGCATTAAAATTCCCGCACCATTTCCTAGAGTTTTCATGTTTCAGCATCTAGAGCTTCAAACCTTTAGAAAATAAACTAGATCACGCAGTAAAACAATGTTCACTCATAATAATTCATTAAAGAACTGTGGCTGCTAGATTGGCTGGCTAAAGAAATATTCACCCGACTACCTACAAACTGCATACTAGCGACATCTGCAAAATCCACAAATACTAGAGATTATCACCGGCTGCCCAAACGAAATTCATTCACTTTTGATCTTAAATTTTTTCCGACTTTCTATTTTCTTTGGTGTTCTAATCGTATTACATGTGATTTATTTATTCGATCATAATAACAATAATTGTTATTAACTAATATTTTAATCACCTTCCGTTAACAATGAGTAAGTGAATCATTTATGGACACACGCTCCGGATATTCGTCAAATACATTCAATGCAAACAAGCATCCTATAGGGGTCCTTTAACAAATCCCTTAAGAGGAACGGCTGCGCGGCCTGTTTCATACAAAACTTGATTTTGCATTTATGGTCAAAATACTCACCTAAACCTAGTGATCTATTTGTCATCAAAAATTATAGTAAATATCTAGTACGGATTAGAAGTAATTTATTTATTTTTGGTTTACATTATCAAATAAAGGCCATTAAAGGAATTGATTTTTCGCGATTTTAGAGGCACATTTAACAATTATTTGGAGTGAATTTTTTTGATTAAAAAACCTTTGTAACTTTTTTCCACTTATTCATTTTCGACCGGACCGGTTTCACCCTGTCACGGGCATCCTCACACTGGTACAATGAATACTAAATCTATGGTATACGAGTATATAGCATGGATGTCGGTAGTGAGTTTCCTGCTTTCTAATATTGTTTTTATTATAGAGGGTAATAAACCATCACGAAAGTAATTTTTAAAAACATAAAACAAATAAACAGTACCGTCAGCAATAAAATAAATTTCATATAATAAAAACAATATTATAAAAGCAGAGAACTCACTACCGACGTCCATGCTATATATACCATAGATTTAGTATTCATTGTACCAGTCTGAGGATGCCCATGATAGGGTGAAACCGGTCCGGCCGAAAATAAAAAAGTGGAAAAAAGTTACAAAGGTTTTTTAATAAAAAAAATCATTTTAATATGGAATTCCACCATGAATTGACAGTTTCAAAATTATAAATAATTATTTGGAGGCTAACGGTTATTAAAAAAAAGGTTTTACCCCATCTACTATGAAAATATAATGAAATATAAAATATATTTTTAAATATCATATTAAAATAAGCACTACGGTGAACTTTAAATTAAATTAAAAACGAAAAATTACGTGGGAACACAAATTTGCGGTAAATAATTTAAAATCTCGACCCGAAAAAACGTTTTTACATATATTATTATCGAAAATAATTATGGAACTTTACCACCATCATTTTCTTCTTCTTATCCTGGTCGGGTCGTAAACCCATCGCTTCAAAAAGACACAGACGGACATTCCTGTCCTATTTTTTTTAAATTATGTGATACCACACAAGAATCCCACCTGCTCCCAACCGTCTGAAGCCAGTGATATGACATCCCCAATTGGGGTATGTTGTGAGGCTGAAGGTGTTGAGGGGAGGAAGGATATCGGGAAGAAAGTAGGTGAGAAACTACCTGGTTATTCAGATCCAGTCACCAAACACGGCTAAAGCCATTTAAAGCAACGTTTCGATTCTTTATGGTGGTATTTCATCAGGGCGATACTGACATTATCTACCTCTCTGGAACGTGCCACAAATATACCACACATTATTTTTTAATGAATAAAATATGAAATGACACAATTTCATTTAAAATTATTTTTAAAATTATTACGCCGGGATTGGAACCCGCGACCTCTGGAGTCGTAGACAAGGTTCGTATCCACTCAACCACGGAGTCATGTGCGACTTCCCTGGCTCAGTCTCTGTTATTTTCCACAGATTAGTCTGTGGTGGCCAATCGAACATTTTCCCGCTGGTGATGACTGAACTTTTATCTATTTCCAGAAAATCTCAGCAAGAAGTTCGGGTCGAAGGTGAATGAACTCTGGGAGAACTTCGGCTCAGACTTCACATACCCCGGGAACCTGCCCACATACGCCGACGAGTACTTCGAGGAGGACAGTCTCTTCAAGCAGCAGACCGACGTGCAGCAGAGGAGGGCTAAGTGTCTTCCCTTACCAGGTAGGCAAGACTTAATCTATTTGCCGTCAACTTTTAAACCAGGCCTGCATTTACAAATTTCCATTTAAAGGCTCGCAAAAATCCCAATCCAGCCTGCTGTTTTCATTACAATATACGTAGGTATTATAAAATATAAAGAAAAAAAATTGTTATTTGAACGCCGAAATATTATATTAATTTCGGAGCTATTGAGCTTCAGAATTACCATGATCACACAATTCATTCAATTTATTTTTTATAACTTATTGAAGTTTGCAGCCAATAATATGGGATTTATAAAAATGGAGGATAATATTAACAAGTCTTGAACTTGATGTATGATACCGGTGTAAATGGCGTAAATTGAACTGGTCTCATTAGCTTACTTGGTTAAGCGGTTACCCCGGATAGGTAGAGGTCCTGGGTTCGAGTTCCAGATGCGACTGAAATCTTTTTAATTTCTGTTGTTTTTTCGGTTTCGTGGTTCATTTGGGATGTGTTAATATTATCTTCTTCAATGATTAAAAAATAACACAATTCATTATTTAAAATTTTTCAACCTTCTCAAAAATCTCATTAAAATTTGGTGTAGTACAATACAACAACTAATTTAGTCCCGTGTTGAATAAAATCATTTAATTATCTCCGTTTTAGTTGTGTGATATTACAGCTTCTTACTTTAAGACACACGCACAAGTTTTTTTAAATGCAAATTAAATATATATTTTTATAAATTACAGTCACTTTCGAAAGCGTCACGTTTGTATTTCAATAATACGGGACAGAAGAGGAAACACCACATTTATCAAGACATTTATGTTATGAAATGAGAAGTAAAACAACGTTTTAGTCGGTTTTATTAAATTCCACCGAATTCATTATTAATTATTAATTATTAATTATTAATTATTCTCGGAGAAATTAATTATATTGGTCGAATATGTTGATTGCAAAAACCAAAACAACATTACGGCTCTAATAACGCTGAAAAGTCTTTTGATTTACAACTCCAAATTTTGAGTACTTTACCAGAAAAACAATGCTCTAAAGGTAGATTTTAGTTTGTAGGTATCGATTGATAGCTATTTCAGGGGTAGTGTTGTAAATTTATAACGTTACAAATAATCTTATATTGGATTAGAGAAGATATATTAGCTAAAAACTCTATTAATCACGAAAACAAAAACAATTCAACAAAAATGTAGACTGTGCCATATTTGGTATAATTAGGGAGTATTCTAAAAATTTGTTCAGTCATTGTAGCTAATATTGTCTTATTTTCAATTCCAGGGCCATTCCTCCCTTGTGAAGACCTGTTCGACTGGTGGACCCTCCGCTGCGGAGTGTGGGTGGTGTTCCTGCTTGCCATGCTGGGAAACGGCACTGTGGTCTTTGTGCTCATCTTCAGCAGGAGCAAAATGGACGTGCCTCGCTTCCTGGTCTGCAATCTGGCGGCTGCTGACTTCTTCATGGGCGTTTATCTTGGTATTTATGAATATTTTATGTTTCCTTTACTAAACTTCAAGTTTATCAAACATATGAATATGCCTACCGTGATTACTACGAGAACGCGTATTGAATTGACTTTCACCAAGAACTTCACATCAAAAAATTATTACCATATTAAAACCCTATGAAAAATCTGTGGAAATTTCAGTTTCACAACTCACAGTTCAAAAAAGGTATTGGCGCTCCAGATTCAGATTTTAAAAATAGTTTATGGACAAGATATACTTTGTGATTTGAGTAACTGTACAAATTTATAACCGAGTGAAGCTGTTCAAAAAGTTTAAAAATTCATTATTTATTATTTTTAACAATTGATAATTTAAATTTTACCATTGATTCAATAAATTATTTTGCCCATTACAGGATATAGGCCTCCTTCCCGTCTAAAAAATATTTCCTATTTCAGGCCACGGCCTCCCATGGTAGCCGTTATAATATGTTTAATGTTTGCCTCTATGCCCTTTTTGTTTCTGATCTTCAGTTTGGCGGGTTGTTGCAAGGAAAAACGATAATAAGAAATTTATTTATTTCCAGGGTTTTTAGCTGTGGTGGATGCCTCAACCCTCGGCGAGTTCCGGATGTATGCCATACCCTGGCAGATGTCCGCAGGCTGTCAACTAGCTGGCTTCCTCGGGGTCCTCAGTTCTGAGCTTTCAGTATTCACCCTCGCTGTTATCACCCTTGAGCGGAACTACGCCATCACACACGCCATGCATCTCAACAAGAGACTGTCCCTCAAACACGCTGGATACATCATGCTTATTGGTTGGACCTTCTCCATCTCAATGGCAGTCCTGCCCCTATTTGGCATCTCTGATTATCGCAAATTTGCAGTGTGCCTGCCTTTTGAGACCACCAAAGGACCTGGCAGTCTTGCTTATGTAGTTTTCCTAATGCTGATAAATGGAGTCGCATTCTTAATTTTAATGGGATGTTATTTGAAAATGTATTGTGCCATCAGGGGATCGCAAGCTTGGAACTCAAATGATTCTAGAATTGCTAAAAGAATGGCTCTCTTGGTTTTCACCGATTTTATTTGCTGGTCACCAATTGCGTTCTTCTCATTGACAGCCGCTTTTGGATTGCAATTGATCTCGCTTGAACAAGCCAAGGTATTTACTGTATTTGTTCTTCCACTGAATTCGTGCTGTAATCCATTCCTTTACGCAATTTTGACGAAACAGTTTAAGAAAGACTGTGTACTTATTTGCAAGGCAATTGAAGAATCCAGAGTAACTCGTGGCATCGGGAGATGCAGGCATAGTTCTAACTTTAGCAACAGGCAGACTCCAGCTAATACCAACAGCTTAGTTGATAGGTCTTCCAGGGAAAACCAACCTCATCATCCTACAGCATGCAGCTGCAGTGCTAAACTCTTGAGTGAAAGTGGAGGAGCAGTTCCTGGTGCCAACAATAGAAATGCAAGAACCACCCCATCCAAAAACTGGTTCATTGGTCAAGCTAGGAACTTCTTCAACTGCCTACACCGGAATCCAGATAATCGCCATCGTACACGATCTGATCAGTATGCCTACCAGATTGCAGAAATACAACAGAAGCAACACAAGCGTGCAAGTTCAGTTTCCTCAAGCGAGAACTTCAGCTCCTCTAGGTCTGATTCATGGAGACACAATCATCACTGTGGGATTCCACTGCGTCTGTTAGATCCTAAACGTCGCACATCATCTTGGCTGGTCACCAGGAAAACATCGCAAGATTCTAATCTTTCCAGTTCCAGAAATGATTCATCAGGATCTGCAACAACAGCAAGTACAAGCACTTGGCGTATGTCCAGATCTAGTGGATCAAGCGAACCATCCAGAGCAAGGACAAAGCCTCGCTTAACCAGGCAACATGCGATAAGAGACGAGTTAGGAGAACCTCCCGGCTCACCGGGAAGACTAACGGTCAGATTTCTTACAACGATTCCATCAGCAGCTGAAACCTCCATGCAGATGGATGAAGAGCCTCCAAGTCCATCGAGACCTCAAAGTGAAGCAGCAGAACCTCAAGCAGAATCTCAAACTCCAACTAAACCAGACGATACTTATGAAATGAAGACTCCAGAACCATTATACGCAGTTTCGCACGCAAACTCTGGATCGCCCCTAACAACTCTACACCCAGCAGGGGAACTGCCCTTAGATGCTGACAAGTCCTTGGGTTTGGAACCGGACCCCACCTGAGATTTAATGAAAAGATAGTGTTCATTTTATAAAATGATGTTTCTTCAAATACGTCAAATTGTATTCTATAAGGACATTTACTAATAATTACTGCATAGTAATTTATACGAAAAATTATTAATGTGGCACAATGTTTTTATTTTTTTATTTTGTTAATTTTTATCATTTCAGTGAACATTTCAATAAAAGAGTTCATCTATATACACGTTGTATTGAAACAGTATATTGAAAATGTTTTGTTAATATTTTTTACTTCATGTGTATTGGGTACGTATTACGAAAGGTTTATTACTGTGAAAAAAATAATTTTTTTTTTTTTTTTGATAGAAAGCAGTCACTTTGTGGTTAGACATATTTAATGAAAATAAAACAATAACTTTGTTTATAACCACGAGAATTTTATTTAATTTTATTACGACCGACCGGTTTCGCTTAACATAAGCATCTTCAGGGTACAAAAATTAAACTCTACTCTGTTGTAAAAATTGTTTGTTGTAAAAAATTGTTGTAAAAAATTAAACTACTCTGTACCCTGAAGATGCTTATGTTAAGCGAAACCGGTCGGTCGTAATAAAATTAAATAAAATTCTCGTGGTTATAAACAAAGTTATTGTTTTATTTTCATTAAATATGTCTAACCACAAAGTGACTGCTTTCTATCAAAATATTATAATCTCAGTTTAATTTTATAAGTATTTTATAAGTAATTTTATAAGTAATCTCAGTTTAATTTTTGTACCCTGAAGATGATTATGTTAAGCGAAACCGGTCGGTCGTAATAAAATTAAATAAAATTCTCGTGGTTATAAACAAAGTTATTGTTTTATTTTCATTAAAAAAATAATTGTTTTTGTTATAATTTTAAATGCTTTCACAGCCGCATTTTTTAAATGAGTTTTTAAATAATGTTTAATATATTATATGTACCTTGTATTTGTAATTATATAAATATTCAACTATATGTTAATAATTTATAATAAATTTTAAGAACAATATGAAAACAACTAAGTATTTTTACGTACCTACTTTAATGATTAGATATGTACTAATTAAACAATGCAGCTGGTCTGCCAAAAGCAAATTAATAAGTTTATGATTAAGGCCTAATTTCCTTAGCTTAGTTCTGTAAAGTATCGCTAGATGTCACTTGATTCTTCTTTTATTAAGGTGTCTCATTTTCCGTCCATCTATGACAATAAATTATGATCAGTTTAATTTTAAGTAGAATTAATTTGCTACCAGAATTCTATTGATTTTATATATTTCATTATTTTGCCATTTCAAACACTAAAGTTTTTTAATATGCAGTCAATTAATATTTCCAAATATTTATAAAGAATATTACCATGCTTATGTTATTTATTAAATTAACGCAAGTTCCTTAAAGCTACCTATGTGTTTAAAACAAAGTCGTTTCATAAAGTAATCGTCACTTGATACGAAATATTTCTGATATAAAAATAATTTTAATGCCGCTAATAAATAGTCTAAATAAATTATAAACAGTTTTAATAAAAAGTTAGATACTCGTATATATTACCATAATATTCCAGTATATTTACGAAATGAATGATTATGAAATATGAAAATCTATAAAACGAGTAATTTCACACCGTAATTGTTTCCCCGCATTCATTTCCACGCAAAAGTTTCCATGTTTTGTGAATTCCACAAAACAATTACCTTGTTTTGTAAATTCCACAAAAAAATGAAACCATGTTTTGTGAATTCCACAAAAAAATTATTACCATGTTTTGTGAATTTCACAAAAAAAACATTACCATATTTTGTGAATCCCACAAAAAAAATTACCATGTTTTGTAAATTCCACTATAAACCGTAACCAT
>JAHDVE020007377.1:0-57378 GCA_022606495.2 Halesus radiatus | reverse complement strand
CGGGACCTGTTGTCAGGTGACTAATAATGTACTACATAATATAGTATGTAAAATATGGATATAGATATTTATCAAGGAGCAAGAAGCTATCATAATGGAGAACAGGGGTGATGAAACATGTCTGGGTATGGAGTCAACTGGGTAAATTTATTGATTTCCAAGAAACAAACAGCTTTTAATGCAAATATATATATATATATATACAAAGGAAGCTTAACAAAAGGTAAGCCAACAAAGTTTCTTGTGTTAACAGTGGTTAAATATAGATGTTTTATTTATGAAGCTAACAAGATAAAGAAAAAACAACATAAGAAGGAAGGGGGGGGGGGGGAAGAGGAAGATAGGATCGGGAATGGAGATGCTCCCGATACATTTTATACTCGTGCATCAATTAGTGGTCGTACGTATTACTTCGGTTCGATATTTTGAAAGGGTATTATGAAGAATGTCGATATTGTGGAGTTGTGTGTTATATTGGGCACAAATATGGGGAATTGTAGAATTTATCCTAAGATTGGTCCTGCATGCGGGCAAATTAAAAAAAAATATTCAGAGTCCAGGTCATTATTCATAATTTTAAATAACAAGATTTGATCACATATTAAGCGTCGCGTTTGAAGCGTGATGAAGTTATGGAATTTTAAGGATTCGGTATTATTTGCCAAGTGTAAATTAAAAATATAATTTATATGTTTAATGAATTTACGTTGAATGCTCCCGATTCTTTAAATATGAGCTTGGTATAAAGGAAATGGAAGTTATTATCTCTGTCACAATATATTTATATTTAGATTTAATCGCATTTTCGCGTATTAAGGTTGGGAACCTCTGATGTACAATGACCATTTCTTTATAACTTTAAATTTTTTGGTACTTAGTGCTTTATTTAATTCACCTAGTCAATCTATAACGGATTTTTAATTTCTAATAATCACGTCATCGAATTAAATCTCAGCGCTTTCTAGATTAAAAAATTATAAATTGAACACCACTCTGATATTTATTGATTTAATAGGGATATTATGAATTGTATCTAATACATATTTTAAATTAATAGTTTAACGGAGTGTCGGCTTTATAACAGGTCCGTACTTCCGCTATAGGCACGAGAGACCGCGACCTAGGGATCCAAATTGTGGGGCGGGCCAGCCAGGGAACGATTTACAAAACATAAAAAATTACTTAATAACTCCACACAGTAGGTCCCGATGAAGTTCTCTGGAGCATTTCATCTTTGGGGATGCTGTGAAAATGGTAAACATTGAGGACACAGAACACGAAGAAATATACCAACTTTTCGTTGGACCCTCACTTCGGAGGAAGGGGGGACTATAGGAAAAAATTATAAATTTCTTTAAATTCTGTATCTTGAATGTGTACCATTTTGTCACCTAGCCGGGCTCCCTCCGAAGTGAGGGTCCTAGGAAAAGATAAAATATTTATTTCCAAGTCCTGTGTCCTCAATGTGTACCATTCTCACAGCGTTCCCAAAAATGAAATTTACCCCGGGGAACTTAATTCCATCGTGGGAAGATAATTTATCTAAAAAATATATTTAAAAGCGGCCTATAGCGGGAGTCCGGCCCAAGGTTTGTTGTTGGGCGGTAAATTCTTCCAACCAACGCAGATTCTGTTGTATAGCCACAGCTATAGACCAAGTAATTCACACGTTAGCTAATGATGATCGATTATACGGGATCACTCTTTATAGATGAGTGGATTTATTTATGAATAAAATTATTTTGCCTTTTCAGCATGATGTGAAAGGTAATGTAAATTAATATATTTTTTGTAAGTTAAAACGGTATTTACGTAATAAAAAAAACTAAGCCCTTAAGTGGGGGGGGGGGTTTCTACTTTTTAGTTCTTTTGACTCATATTATAGCTTGGCATTTAATTAGGAACTCCAGTTCTTTTATTTATTTAATTTTATTAATAACAAGCTGATGTGTACCCGGCTTTGCTCGGGATTATTATTATTTTTTTTTAAAGTTATGAAGTTGTGAATTCTTGCTTGTCGTTTGGGTGCCATAATTGATTTAATAGCGAAAGTAATGCATTGTGACGACTCTTACTATCTTTAAACAAAGAAACAATAATTAATGAATTAAAAAATTACTTTTTATTCACCACTTTATTAATATACATAGATATCAACATGTTTCGAAATCGATGCTTTCTTCATCAGGATTATATAGAATACTATAGTATAGTACAAAGTATTTTTTAAATTAATTTATTAATAATGACGCCACAAAGTGAATACTAGAAACTATAAAAGAAAGATTAATTGGAAAATTTTATTTCATTTCAAACACTTATTTTTTCAAAATATATCTAAGTAAAAAAGTTGTAAAGTAGGTAGTAGGTACCTCTACTTGTGTTTTGTATTTTGAAAATATTCTTCCCAAACAAACCTTTTTCTTTTGAAAATGTGATCTGTGGCTAAGAAGAGTGGTATATCTATGGGCTAACCTCAATACAACATGGCGGGTTCAATGTTTTTCATACTAATTTTATAACGTTATAGCAACAGATTTACATATTGGATTTCATTCAAACCACTCTAAGATTCGTCACTAAGAACAATCTGTGCTATTTTCAACGAAACCGGTCGAATATTTCTAGAAAATAGAGGACAGGCTGACAGACAAACAAACATTCATTTTTATGGCTAAACATTCTCTCTCTATATATTTATCTAATACACGATTATTTCGATAAATAAAGTTTCAGAAATATTATTTCCTTGCAAAACGATAAATAATAATAAAAAGTTTAATTAAATAATAATAATAAGTTTTATCTTAGAGTATGATGTAAAATCAACTCCTATCGGAAAGTACTTACTTTGAGCCATCTCTGTGTTGCCATTTAAAACCTTTTAAACGATCGCGGCGTCTTCAATTTTTGTCTACTTTTAAATGTCAGACTGTACCTGTGTAAAAATATTTGACATCAGCTTTTTGTACATTGATACATCGTGATTTAAAAAAATATGTTATCTAGCTTTTACGCCGTTTTAACACGAGATTTAAAAAATGAAAAAAGTAAAACAAACCCTAAAAAGGTTGCATGCAGTGGGAATATAAACGAAACAATGATTTTTAGTATCGAAAGTTGTATTTCAGATTTAAACAATCAAAGGGAAACTAGTTTCTGAAACGCGATTCTTAAACTGCGATTGATTTTTAGTTGTGGGTTAAAGGGTTATATCGGTTATATAAAGTTACTTTTTGTATTTACTGCACATATTTTATTTAATATGTTATTAACTATTTGCTGCATCCTCTGAGTTTCGTCGTCGTCTCATAAAGCTGAGTGATACGTAACTCAATCTTAGCAATATTCCTCAATAATATTATCTTTTTTTTAGTACTCAATTTTAAACGCATTTTTTCCTCATAGCACCAACTAGTACCTATCAAACACATATACATAATCTCTTTACTTTTTTCTAGATATATTATATTAGTCAATACTAGTTCTTTTCCTTTCTCTGTATAATGGCACTTAATATGAACTAAACTTGTCAATTTAACTGTTCTAAAACGGGATTTGTTCCCAGATGGGCAGTCAAAGCTTTCTTACATTTTATTATTAAATAATGTGTGTTTCAAATAAATAAATATTATTATCATCATCACTTGAGCGAGGAAAGACCCCATGCACGAATTTCACCGTTATTTTGTGAAGTATTAAGCGAGTGTTCTCTTTTCAGGTGACGCCATAAATACGCTGTACAGATCCCGGCTGGAACGCACAGTGGACAAGAACCAAATCAGGCTCTATCTTTACACCAACAGAGGTTTCTTGTCTTACAAGATACTGGAAGCACCCAAATTCCTCCTAGAATCAAAAGACTTCAACCCTTACTACAAAACGATACTGTTCGTCCACGGATATAGAAACACCCCAGACGAGGCAAACGTTGAGAAGATCGCAGAAAACTACTTCAAAAGGGGTGGATATAACTTCTTGTCTTTTGCTTCAAATGTCTACACGAGTGGCGACTATGTAAACGCCGTTGGATTGACTCCCTACTTAGGCAGAATCCTAGCAGAGTTCACGATGGAATTGATGGATCGAGGTGTTCCTTACGATAGCTTCCATCTCGTAGGATACAGTCTCGGAGCGCAGTTCGCCGGAGTGGCCGGAAGGATCTTCCAGAGAGAGAGGGGTGCAATGCTGACTAGAATCACAGCTATAGACCCTGCTACAGTTTGTTTTGCATCTCCGAGTAGGCCAAAACTTACAAAAAACGACGCCATGTATGTAGATACGATTCACACGACAATCCTGAGTTTCTCTCAGGATAATGTAGGTCATGCAGACTTCTACGTGAACGGAGATTCTGGTACACAGCCAGGGTGTTCCTCAATATCCTGCAGCCACACGAGGAGTATCATGATCTTTGCAGAGACTGTCATGAACGGAACAGCTTTCATGGCCAGCCAGTGCGACAGCTGGCCGATGTTCCTGAGCGGAGGCTGCCGAGGTCGGGCTCTATCTTTGTTGGGAGAGGATTCTCCAATCACCAGCAGAGGGAAATATTTCTTGAAGACTAGAAGTAATTCTCCATTTGGTTTGGGCGTGGGTGGATTATAGTACACAAAGACCATGCAATAAATTTATTTAGCCAAGAAATCCGAGTCATCGCGTAATATGGTGGAAGTCATTTAGTGAATAAGTTGTGTCCGATTGTAGGTCGTACAATTAATATAAGTTGCCATTTTAGATTAGTTTTATTGTAAAAAGCAGCATTTACTAACTAAACACATGGCACGTCGAATGTTACCTTTTTAATTTTTTTTATTTAAATCAAATATAATAATGCTATTATTCAGTTCGGAAACTATTTTAGTTGTTTTCTTATTATTATTGTGACAGCTGTTTCAGCGTTCAAGGCCATTTTCAAAACTATGGTTAGACCACGCTGAGAAAACTTATTTATATGATTCTATTTATCCCTACCCATTTTCAATTTTATCGTGCCTAAAATGAATTATTAACGGAGAAACCGATTTGATAATCTGCTTTCCCCGCATTAAACGGAATGTTTTCTTAGTTGATTTATAATTACGTGAAAGTTATTGACTTGATTTGTATTGTTTAGGTCTTGTGAACATACTGAGTAGTGGGGAATAAATAATTTTCCTTACTTTATTAATCAATGCTATATTGGGATCATTCGCTCGTTTATGACCTTGAACTACGAAACTGCTGTCACAATAATAAAAAAAAAAAACAAAAAAAAACTTACAAAACTTAATAAAAACATTATTTAATTTGATTTTCATATATTTTTTTAATTGAATGGAGTTCTACGAATTAAACACAAAAACAATTAATATCGGATTATTAGTTATAGTAATTATCAGTGCTCTTTAATCCGACGGAACGACGTACCGGAGGATTAAACTTTAGGAACATCAGTTGGTTAATCTTTAATGCGTCGTTCATCATACCGATATTGGAAAAATTCTCTTTTATTTTGGATACCTACATTTAGTTTACAATTTTTGGACAATTTGATGAAAAACCTCTAATTCGGTTGCCTTCCCACTGACTTCAGACTTTCCCTCAGTACCATTTCGGCGGTTGGGGGAAAAGATCACGTGACACCCATTTTGGTACCAGCCTAGTTCACTACCGTTCACGTTTGTTTCGTGAACTTTTTAACCTAAATTGGCGGCACGCCTAGCTCGCCCCTCGCCCCCTTTTTTTTGCTCTTTTCCCTTGCGTGTTAGGGCAACTCTATGTATTATTTTCTACGCCTACTCTATCTTTTCAGGATTTTTTTAGGACGCACTTATTATACGTACTATGTATTGACATTTTAAAGGAGTTTTTGTCTTTCATGTAAGGCTGGGAACGCACTGACTGCTACAAGCAGTCGATATCGACTGCTTCTAGCAGTGAATGGACAGTTCTCATAGAAGGAAAATCGACTACATACATTCCTACCCGTAATGCCCACCTACCCTAATTTTCATACAAATAAGGTTTTTTTTTAAGTTTAACAAGATGTAATTTCCGAAAGCTTTCTTCTACAGGAAAGCGCTGGCTACACAGAGCAAATAATACATAGAGATACCATAACAAGCAAGGGGAAGAAACCATAATAAGAGGAGGGCAAAGGGCGAGCTAGGCGTGGCGCCAATTTAAGCTTGTAAATATTTAGTTTTACCATTTTATAAATGTTTTATAATGTGCTTACCGCAGTCAAAATCACGCGAAACAAACATGGACGGCAGTAAACAGGCTAGTGCCAAAATGGATGTCACGTGATCTTTTCCTCCAGCCGTCGAAATGTTATGTCTATTAATTCTGACGTCAGTGATTGACTTTTTTTTATAATAACAGAAAGCTCTGAGGTAGTCTGCAAGTATGTTGCCTGTTGTATGCTGATGATGCGGTGCTGATTGCTAATAGTATAGAAGATCTACAGTCCCTCGTATCTAGGATGAACGAAGTATGTATGAAGAATGAGCTAATGATGAATGTAAGTAAGTCTAAAGTCATGGTGTTTGAAAGAGAGAGTATGAACACAGTGTGCAATATAGTTGTGAATGATGAATACTTGGAGCAGGTCGATGAGTTTGTGTATTTGGGAAGTATGTTTACGAGAGATGGAAAGACTGATAGGGATATTGAAAGAAGGGTGAATGCAGGAAACTCCATTAACGGAGGACTGAACGCGGTTGGCGCAAACAAAAAGTTGTCCAAAGGAAGCGAAGCTAGCAGTCCACAATGGAGTGCTGATACCAACCTTGATGTATGGCAGTGAGGCATGGAACTGGCAGAGGAAGGATGAAAGTAGACTGAATGCTGTAGAAATGAGATCTCTGAGACGAATGTGTGGTAAAACCATGTATGATCGAGTGAAAAATGTTGAGATTCGTAAAGAATGCAAGGCTGATGTAAGCGTAGTGAGCAAGATTAAGAAAGGGACGCTTAGATGGTTTGGGCATGTAGAGCGAATGAATGAAGAAAGGAGTGTAAGGAGAATATATGACGCGAATGTGAATGGAAGAAGAAGCCGGGGACGTCCAAGGAAGACGTGGCACGATCAAGTGAATCAAATACTTGAGTCGGGCCATGTCAGAAGTCGGAATAACAGAAGAGAATGTATGAGACGTTGCATGAAAGCGAATGAAGCAAGAAGTGTATGCCAAGATCGAGTTGTTTGGCGGTCCGTCCTCTCTGCCTACCCCTGCGGGGAAACGGCGTGATGGTTAGTTAGTTAGTTAGTTAGCTCTGAGGGAAATAATTTCCCTCAAGATCTATATCATCTTTGGGGATGCTGTGTGGAGGGTCTTTTAGAGGATAGAAAGGAGTGAGGAAACACAGAGGTAGATCATTCCAAAGCCGAGCTGTTGAATACAAGTACGAGTCGTAGAAGCGACCCGTTCTCATGTGACAAATGTCAACTGTGTGCAAATGTAGGGCGCGCGTTTGGCGTGTTACCCGACTACGCACCGGTAAAATACCGGTAGAACATGGACAGCTTCCCACCTGACGTCTGTGCTCCAAAGATTGCAATCCGTTAGATCAGATAGGCAAATCTACTAAATTAATATTGACTATTGTTAATATATAAATATCTACCTAACTTGACACAGTGATATTTTTTGACCTCCGAGGGAGAATAGGTAATATGTTTCATCATCTCACCAGTCCACTTCAGTGGCTCCTTCCTACGTGAATTAACGTGAATTGGCCCCGACAGTTATTAGTTCTTATGAAATAATTCGCTTTCAATCAAGAGATTCTTTCTCTCGAGGCCACGGACCCGCCATGGTCATTGGTCACCTCCAGGCCATACGCACATAAAGGAATTTGCTGAATCATCAATAAAACTGTATGTGCTCAAGTTTAATTTATAGAACTCCATTTTAATTTTAAGTTTAAAAAATGTAATAACTATATATGTATCGTGTTGTAAAATTTTTGTATACAGTGCCAGGGAATATTTCTCCCTCTTCTTGCGTGTACTGTGGTTAGAGGTGCATAAATGTGGAGATAATCTTCTCTACCCAGTGAGCGGTATTTTTATTTCAAAGAATTGTAAAGTGTGTTTTATGTGCTACCGGTACTTGTTAGTAGCAATCTTATATTTAAGCCCGCTCACTAAGGTAATGGAGGGTATAAATGGAATTTGGGCGGAGACAGAGGGGGTCGGTGATGGGAGTCCAGCGGCCGAGGTTGGAGATGGAGGGATTCGAGTTCGATTCTATTTTGGAGTTAAATGTTTCATCTAAATCTATATATATGTTTTTGGAGTGAAGGAATTTTATAATAACAACTATTGTTATTTATTTAATTATTATTGGAATAACACATTGAAGCTCATAAACCTCATTGCAATATTTTTTAAACGTGATAAATAATATTAGCAAACCTGAAATGATATATGAAACAGAAAAGACACAGATAATAAAAAGTTCCCATCTGGGACTCAAACCCAGGACCCAGTAATAACGAAACTCTTAAAATGTTTTCTTTTTTTTACCAATGGCCTTATTAATTTCCGAGTAAATTGAAGTTGAAAATTAAAATTGCAAAGTTTACGTACTTAATGAATAATCATAATAAAGTTGGACAAACTGGCCGGTCCTTCAACACTATATTTAAAAAAAAAACACATGAGATCGTTTAAATTGTAAATTCTGTCAGTATCGCCCTGGTAGTAAGACCACCAATCAGAATCGAAACGTTGCTTTAAATGGCTTTAGCCGAGTTTGGTGACTAGATCTGAATAGCCTGGTACTTCATCACTTTATTCTTCCTCATCTTCTTCCCCTCCTCAATATCTTCAGCCTTACAACATACCCCAATTTGGGATGCCGCAGTCTCACTGGCTCCAGACGGTTGGGACGATTAGTATAACATAAAAATAAAATAAAAATCTTTATGTTAAGATAATGTTAATATTTATTGTTCTAAAGAGCCGGCATTTCAGTTGCTTTTTAAGGTTTTTTTCCAAACTTAAGCTTGTCGGAAAACCTACCCGATAGGAACTTGACGAACGTAAATATCTCTAAGCCATGCTTAAAAAATAACTGTAAATCCCGGCCCTAATAGAATCGTTGTGATACGTCATATTGACAAAAACCTTAATATTAAGTCAAAAAATAATATTAAATTGAAGGTCGATCTTATCCATAAGTTGTTAATTATGTAAAATTAATTTCTAATAAATTTTATTATAAAAAATAACCGCCTTTTAAACATTTATGATAAACGACGAACCACTCGAATTCCTATGAATGTATTAATTTTTAATTCTCAGGCAACAGATTAAAATAGGAACCCACCAACCCGCACAAATATAAATGTTAATGATGTATAATAGCGATGAGTCGTTCATGAACGAGTCGTTCATTTTTGCCAGCTCATTCTGGTGAGCCGTGAGCGTACGACTCCTGGTAAATCGTTGTACGGCTCAATTTAACTGTGAATTTTTTTGACAAACCTTATAACCACTTATGAAAGATTATTTATTTATTTAGATAAACATATCTCAGATGTTCGATAGTGTTTCTACGATGACGCCTCTTTAAATGAGGTCATTAGTTATAATTTGTTTATATAAAATCATCTTATACGTGTCTAATTTTTACAAGACTAAAGTATGCCCAAGACCGTGGGACTTGCAATTAATATTTTGCGCCATGACGCATACTAAAGCAGTTGTTTTCAAGGGTTCACACTTTCGTATGTGGGGATAAGAATAATTACCTCATTTACACGTTTGAAGGCACTGTACAGTACGTGAACGGTACCTGACAGTCTGACATCTGTACGTTTTGTACCTACTTCCTATACGCTGGGAGCTGGGAGCCGTAGTAGCTGGAGTTGTATGAACTGGGGTATGAGCTCATGAACTGGGAGTCTGCTCTTAATATGTGCTAGCTCTTAAATGAGCCGTCGTTCAATTAAGTCATACGAAAATATTGAGCTGGTACCGTGACTCCCGCTCTTAACAAAATGATTCATGACCTAACATGTTTAAGTCAGATTACGTTTTTAAATACCCACATAATTTTTTTTTACAGCCAGCTTTTAGAGTCTACCTTTATCATTATGAGTTTTGGTTTAGGTAGGTACTTGGTATATGTTGGGAGCTTAAAAAATAATCTTTTAAAGGAAGTAGAAAAACATATCGACACCGCCTTTTTTTAATTCATCCATAGCAGCGTGAATTCATGAGGTTTGTACGTATTTTTAGAAACATCGTCGATGCGGACCTTCGATTTTACTGCATTTAATTTAAAAAAAGAACGATTCACAGCGATGTGGAGTCCCAAATGCTGCTGTAATGCATATTGCCAGTCGTTTTAAATTTTGAAATTTATCTTCGGGGTATATTTCATATAAAACTCATCAAGCTTATTCCCTTCGAACATGGACTTTAACTCTATGCATGTTTGCAGCTCTATTAGCTCCATTTGTAAATTTGGAGGCGCTGATTCCACTTCCACGTTAAATGGAGCTAAGAATATTTTGAACGTCCCCTCATACTTTTACATAAATGCGAATCTGGTATCGAATTCTTTAATAAGTTTTTTTTATTTTTTATTTCATTTGAATATTTTAAGAAATCTTTACTGTCACAATTAAATTAATTTAATAGTGGGAAATGAATCGAATTATTTTATCGTAATTGATTCTCGAAAAGCTTGAGTTTTGTTACGGAGGTTTTTATATCTTGATATCACTCTGTAATAAGCTTTTTTTCACCTTGTAGATTCTGATTTAATTGATTTAATTTCATAGTTGAATTTGTTAGAAAACATAAATCAAGGAGCCATTCATTGATCATCGTAAAGTTTACACATATTTGTCACTTTGGTTCATAAAAAATCCAATTTCTTCTCTCAATTTCTCCATTATACACGCGCACCCTCCAATTATTAAAATCAGGTCAGTTGTATTCGATCTTACGAGAAATGTGCGGAAAAATATACTGGTTGGAATTAATTGCAAAAATTTGGCCATGCGTTTGACACTGTTCAACCAGTAAATCAAAACCCCCTTCGAGAGTCCGAGGTCTAATAACAAGAATGTTCTAATTTCACAAAATATAAGATAAATATGATAAATTTATGAGAACGATTTTTTTTGTATGAATTTCAAAATCCAAAACATGGAAAGCTGAAAACTTCATTTCGGGAAGCGAAAAATCTTCAATTGGGTCGCATTTGGGCATGTCTGATTTAAATAAATAAAATCTTGTGTTTTTATCCGCCAACCTCTTAAATTTTGATAGTATATGGTTAAATAAGCCATCGTGGTATATAAATAAAATATTAGAATAATATATTTTTCATAATTGTATATTAAATTAATATTTATGAGCCTCATCCGAAAGAACCGTAATGGTAGTTGATCAAAAAGTCTTGAACAGTGCCTTATCCTTAAAAAGAATCGGAATCAGGGGCGCTATTCTCGTTTTATGGAAGATTCCTTATGTTTAAAGTCTTCTTACATAACTGCGGTTCCGCTTCTCTCGGATGACAGCTGTCAGCTACATTCAACAAAAATGTCAATATTTGCGATGTTTTAACAAGAGAAAAACTCAATATTAAGTATTTTACCAATTACGTTATTATTTACTTTAAATATAATTAGTTAGTAAACATTATGTAGATGTTGACATTTTCGACAATTAAAGGCAAGCGCGGCATTGAGGTACGATCAGCCGAGTCCAATGAATTCGATTCCGAAGGCGTTGGGCTCACTCCGAGTCCGAGGAATCGAGTCCATGTGGCTAAACTCGGAATTGGAACCGAGTTTTTAAAATAAGTGGAATGACCCACCTCTTCGGTCGGCACTAATTCAAATGTCATTTTTAGAACTAGATACAAAAAAGGTCATTACTATTTAATGAGGTAGGTACCTTTTTATAAACCATGATTCTTCGTTAAAATGCTTATTTATTGTATTTAAAAGTAAAATAAAAACGTATTAAAATGAATTACAATACAACGTAATTGTTTTTAAAAGTTTTGGTTCAAAATCGTATGTCACTTGAAGATATTTCATCAATTTATGTTTTCAAATAATTTCTTAACAACCTATTTGGAATCTTTTACTAGGTCTCACCGGAATTCCGCAGTTAATCAAGAAGTCTTTAAGCCTAAGAAAAAAGATAAGGAATCTTCCTTAAAAAGAACGGGAATAGGCCTCGTCCCGGGTAATTAAGATATCAATGAGCAATTGCATTATTTAAATAAATTAGCCGTCAAACCAATATCGGAAAAGATCAATCCGATCATTTGTTTGTAAACAAAATAATAGTCGGTCAGTCGGGGACCTTCGGGCAAACCAACAAAACATGTAGGCTATTCACATGACGTTTTAGAAGGCAGGCAAAAAATTGATAGTAATTTATGAATTTCTTACTGGTACATAGGTACGACTACTAGACAAAACAGCCGCAGGGTGTCATTTTGTCTAGCGCTAAGGTGTATTTTTTTTACCACAACACTGATGGTGCTATTTTTGTTCCTTTTTTAATATATTTATTAATTCAACTTTTCGTTACATGGCTTTCTTACAGATTTTATACTACTCTTCCATTAGAAGCATTTGCTTTTAAGCCACCTTACTTACTACCGGAAAATACGACAAAACGTATCAAAAATTATTACAGATCCACACGATTATCTGGAAAGAGGAGCTCTCGAGAAAATGACATGTTTTAAATTCAGCGATTTTCTTGTATTCACAATATCTGCAGTAGCGACGCCTCCGACAGTATAGATAAGCATCTCGATCATTGCACCTAGCCTACACTTTTAAAAATGTATCTGGATATTACTAACCTGAGAAAAACATGTTCAAAAAATATCCCGCTGCATCAATTTTAAATTTTAAAATATATATATATATTGGAGAAAGAACAAGCACTGGAGCCCTAAGACAATCATATGTAAAATCTTTTAATATTACAGTTTGTATAACTTACGGACAAAGAAGTTGCTATTAAGTTATTCAATTCCCTACCTAGTGACATCAGAAATACGCAATACTCAAGTTCATTTTAAATTAAGATCATTGATCACCTCCAATAAACCTGTCAGCTTCAAAATTCTTTTATAACTTTAAATAGAATACTTAAAAAAAATTGTAATCTATTAATCTATTTGTCATCTAAATATCCTAGCTGAACAACCACCCCTGTAAATTGCCATCTCAACACAGGCGTTTCACACCTAGTGAGATGGACAATTCGTCAGCCGATAACAAATGCTCATATACTCGTAAATGTAATAAATAAATAAATAAATGACTCTTTTACTACCTGTAATTACAGCTTCACACCGTTAACAGGCGGTCAAAAAAGGAACTAACGAATCAATTTTTTGGTATCCACATAATCTATACTAGCGACGCAAAAGAGTGCAAAGTTAACCGAGTCAAGCTGTGCTATTAATTTGAAAAGAACTGCACATGCAAACATAAGTTGTAATTTTTCAAACTAGACGGGAATGTTTGCTGTAAACATAAAAATATTAGTAGGATGTAACGCGAAATGAGATAAACAAGAGCTACAGAAAAAAATGATAGCACATGCATAATACATCAATGAAGCAATGACAAAAATACACATTTGAGAGAACATTCAAGTCAAAGCCTGAACAAGGTTTCGATAGAGTCCGTGATTTTAAACATATTAAATGACAATCTTCGAAGTTTATTTTCGTAAAGCCCGAGATAAATCATTTAGACTGGTCAAAAATTTTATAAAAAATTTCATGGCCTTGGCTTGAGTTAACAAGTCTCGACATTTTGTACAGTGGAAGATGGTACACATAATTAGTAGAGTGTTAATTGAGGAAAACCAATTCATTGTTTCTGAGTCTACGCAAAGGAATGTTGAATTGGACGAGTTGCAACAAAGAAGGTGAGTCAATAATAAGATTAATTATTTTGAAAATGCAAATGAGATCAACGTCTTTCCTAGGTTTTTCTAATAAATAAATATTCATATTTTCCTAATAGAGCATTGGTATTTATTGGTCATTTATTGGAGAAAGTATCTCATACTCAGGCATCCATTATCAATTCAGTGCCTACTTCATCGTTCTACTCTTGAAGGATTGCATTTCCCTCTAATTAATATTAAAAAAATTAACCACAATCCATTCTGGGTATTCTACGACTAACATGATAATACAGTATACTAGCTGAAGTACCCCGCGTTGCCCGGGGATATGAATGGCTTGGAATAAAATTTTGAGGTTGTGATGTGTTATCCCTACCCCGATCCCTACCCCTACCGCTACATCTACCCCTACCCCTATCCCTACGCCTATCCCTACCCTACCCCTACTTCTACCCCTTCCCCTCCCCTTACCTCTACCGCTACCACTACCCCTAACCCTACCTCTACCGCTACCCCTACCGCTACGTTGAATCCTACCCCTACCCCTACCCTGAAACCTTCTCCGGACAAAGCGGATCATTAAGCAAGAGACGGTAGTTTTTTTAGTCTATAGCGGATACCCCTACGAACATTGCTATATATATAAATAGAAGAGTAGTGGCGTGCAGTTCATAATAGCTGAAAAGCTGTGCCTACCCTAAAAAATGAGCGATATGAAGAAATCATAAAATTTTTAGAAAAGGCGATTAATTTCTAATTGAAACATATTTTTCCATGAACTTAGTAAATAACTTGAAGCCTTATGGTGAACTGACCATCAGCGGAAAATGATAATAAAATAGTCGTTTTAAAATATTCAATGCGCAATTCATACCCGAACCTGAAAAACTACATACAGCCTACCATTGCTCATAGATCAATGCACGCCACTGGAGGATAGGTGTAAGTTAAATTAAACATAAAGTTAAATTTCAAGTATTTTACAAAATATCTAATTAAAGGGTATTCTTGGTCATGTATACCTCATTAGAAAAAAGGACTTCTTGTGTCTGATAAGGGAGCCACGATTCCTACTTCGGTAGGCACATAATATTTAATTTGCTTCTATTTGTAAAATGTTTAGTACAAATATTTACGTTTGTAATTTCTTATTTTAAAGAAGATTTTATTTTTATTTATTTGTTCTGATTAGTCATTAATACAGCGCATTTCAATGGGGAGGTTATTATAATTATATAGCTTGATAAATATACATATAGGTTACTGCAGGAAACTCCATTAATAAGGATTGAACGCGGTAAAAGCTAATAAAAAGTTATCCAAAGAAGCGAGGCTAGCAGTTCACAATGGAGTGCTGATACCAACCCGGATGTATGGCAGTGAGGCATGAAACTGGCAGAGCAAGGATGAAAGAAAACGGAATATGGTATAATTGAGATCCCTGAGGCGCGTGTGTGTAAAACCATGTTTGACCGTATTATAAATGTGGGGATCCGGAAAGAATACAAGGCTGATGTAAACGTAATGAATGAAATTAAGAAGTGTTTAATGACCAGATCTGAATACCTAAGTACTTTCCAACCTTCCCCTCACCATCTAATTCTCCTCATCAATACCTTCAGCCTCACAACATACCCCAATTGGCTATCCCATAGTCTGATGGGTCCAGATGGTTGGGAGAAGCTGGGACTCTTGTGTCACATAAAAATAAAAAGAAAAAAGAAGGGGACACATGGATGGTTGGAATATGTAGAGCGAATTAACGATTAAACGATATTATATGCGGTCGATAATGAATCAGGCCATCAAGGCAACTGTCATGGAAGGTGGGCCCACATTAAAAGATTTCTGGAAGAATTATAACATATGGAACGCAATAAACAATATTGGAGACGCATGGGCTGAATTAAAAGAGTCAACAATGAAAGGTTGTTGGAAGCAACTATGCTCACAAATGATGAGTGATTTCATAAATTTTGATAAAACTCCAGAAACCATCACACTTGAAATAGTTCACCTAATGAACGAACTAAACCTAGATGTTAACAGTGAAGATGTTAATGAGATGATTGAATCTCATTCTGAACCCTTGACTAATGAATTTCTAATGGACCGACAAGAGAACGAAAATAGTATACAAATTGAAAGTGAGGAAGAAGAACCAGAAGAAATCACAAAGACCTTAACAATAAAATACACGATCGAAGCTTTTACGCATCTCGAGACATTTTTGAATATTATGGAAGAATGTGATCCCAATGGAGAACGCATATCTCAAGTGCGTAGGGCGATCCATAATAGTACTGCATGTTACAGAACTCTTTATGAAGAAAAGAAAAAAAAGTAGTGAAATACAACTGACCCTTGACAAGTTTATTAAGAGAATATAATTTTGATTTAATATGTACTTAGTTAGTAATTTTTGATAAATAAAATATTTTAAGTACAATTTTTTGTGTTTTTTTCATCCTTCTACTATCGAACATTAAACTTTCGCACACATTTTCAGGAAGCAATCATGTGCGAAAGTCGAGGTCCGCCTGTATTGTCTTTTGCAACCTTCCGAATTGCCCATATAGATTTTACAGATAAATCATTCTCTGTATTTCTTGGGTTGGTAACGTACAAATTGTATATTTTTAGGTGCTGGTGGTTAATGTGCTACGAAATTTCGAAAATCACAAAAAAATGTTACAATCGAAATTGCAAAATAACTTTATGATTTGATGTTATCTGGCATTGATCCAAATTGCAAGCCTCTTGCAATTGTTAACACATTGTGTTATCAAGATTTAATCCAGTAAAGGCACCAGCGTTCACATTTTATTAATGCTCTCCGGATATCCGTTTAGATTATAAAAGAGTCAAACTAAAGAAATTATTCTTACGAGAATGATTTATCGCAAGTAATATTGGACAGGAAATTAACAGAAGATATTACGGTCACCAAAGACATTTCTAATCGAAACTCCTCCCGTGAAAAACCCATTTCAATCTCTATTAAAAACTCATCAGTCCACGGCTCGGCCAACTTACGGCACAGATTTTTTTTAACATTAAGTCCATAGAGAAAGGGAAGGAGAGGAAGTTCTGAGAAAGAAAGGGGTATGAGGAGTAGGTAGGAATCTCGGCGTCAGTGTGTTCAGGAGTGAAGGACGTATTAATCCACCCCAGCAAGGGAAAAGCTATGTGTCGATAATCCGGCTGGAGAGGTACAATAAGGAACTCCAGTGCAATTTTTTTCTTATCAATAATGACGTTCAAACTTAAATACCAGTATATATAGATTTTTTTTCCAAAGTGAGTTTTCATCTATGGCCGGTCGGTTTTGAGGTTACCGTACATCATTTTATATTATATTCATAGTAAACCATAACATAACATAAGTAATAATGTACCCTTTTAGAAACTTTAACTCAAAGAATAATAATAGTATTGAGCAATAATCATATTGGTATTAATAATTAGTTTGCTCATTAATACTCTAATTATTTCATTAATAATAGTTTTTGTTGTTTATATTGAACAACAATTATAGAGCTTAAAGTCACCCAAATTAAGTTTAAATTTCGTCAAAACCGAAAAAAATATATTTTTAAAATGCAAAACAAAATTGAAAAATAAAAAATTTCCCTATTAATCAAAAAACAAAATACACACGTGACGTCAGATGTTCCAAATGCACTGGTACCGACATAACAAGGTGTTATGATGAGATGATTATTTAATCATTGAAGAAGATAATATTAGTATATCCTAAATGAAACATGAAACCGAAAAAAACAACAGAAAATAAAAAGATATCAGTCGCACCTGGGACTCGAACCCAGGACCTCTGTCTTTCCGGGACAACCGCTTTACCAACTTAGCTAATGAGACCAGTTCAATTTATGTCATCTTCATCGATATCATATTTCAAATTCAAGACTTTGTCAATATCATCCTCCTTTTTTTTAATCCCATATTATTGGCAGCTATCTTTATTATTTTATTTAATGATTTTTTTATTTCCTGTTTTTTTTCGCTTTCATGTTTCATTTAGGTTATGTTAATATTATCTTCTTCAATGATTAAATATTACAATGGGGTTTTTTTAAACTTCAGTAAAATAATTAAAAATTAGGTGAATATTTATTCAATTTTAAATAACGATTTATAAATTCTACATATATAAATAATAAAAGTTATATATTGTGAATCGGCGTTTGCAGATAATAATATTTTTCACTGGAATTCCTTATTGGTGGGCAAAAGACCTAGACAAACCTTATCTCACTAACCCGACACCCCTGCTAAGTCATTAAACATAACGAACCACTTGAGGTGACCTGTGGCAGAAGTATTAGTTGTCCAATGAATGGTTTTCGGGTGGCAGTACCCATACTCGCCTCCCAAAATAAAAAAGGTCTTGAATATTTTTGAGAGAACGACGGAACTTTGGAGCAATGTTTATCGTTCATTGAAACAGTTGGAGACAGTCAGGAATGGATGTTTCATAGATACAACAAAGATTCTCCGAAGCTTACAGCCCCGATGATGATGATAATTATAATGATGCAGTGTTATCGATTGGACCCAATTTGATTTTTTTTAAACGAAAAATTGATTTTTCGTGATTAGTCTATCATCCAAATAAAAGAACGAATATTTATTTTTAGGAAATATGGCTCGTATTTATATTATTATGACCCGGCATTTCAGTTGCTCTATTTGCTAGGAGAGATGTTTATGTCCATTAAGTTTCTCTATGTTAGAAACCCTGACAAGATAAGCTGAGTGGAAATGGGTTTATATTTTTTAATGTAATGGCCCCATGATTAAAAATCAAAAATACTTGTGTGAATTGAAGCCATAATAAGAAAAACGTGCTTTCTTACGTAAGCTTTATAGCTTCCGTAAAAAAATAGTTACTGAAAGAATGAAAAATAAAATACACTAATTAGAATGTTATAATGATAAGAGAATAAGAAATTTCTTTCTTTCGTGTGCGAGTAAAAATAATTACGTTTTTGAAAAAGGAAAAAAAATCCACAATAAAAAAAATCTTTGAATATCGATTTTACAACGACCATCCCTTTTCTTAGCGTTTTATTGGCAGCGTTGTATATTTTTCTATGATTGTCTATTTATTTGCCGCCGTGTTTTCATCTCTGGTTTACAGCTGTCACTTTTCGTAAGACTACTGACTGAAATAACGTTCGTAGTGCGATTTATTTGTTTGCAGAAAATAATTATTGGATAATGCTTTTTTCCATAAAACTGATTTGATAATGTACACGTAAATTGGCTGCCAAAATGGAGAGAAATAAGGCTCCCTCTGGGAGAGGAGGGAAGAATAAAGCTCAATACCCCACGGATTTATTCGCTTTGGGTTCCAAAACAACTGGAGTATTGAATAGAGATGCCGAAGCGAAGAGATCTATGCACAACAAACCTTCCACAAGTGGTAAACTAACTTTATTAGCCATAATATATAACTTATTATTACTTTAAACAATGTTTTTCACGAAGTTCATTCAAATTGTAGTATCTTCTGAAAGGAAGAGGGAAGGAACCACATCAAATGTGCCCCCTACGAAGAAACCTAAGATCGGATCCTACGCTGGCTCACCTGGAGAATCGACCACAGCGGTTGACATAGACCCGCTGGAACTTGTTCCCTCCGCATTAGCCGCTTTCGATAACCACAACACAGATAAATTGGTACCCAAGTTTTCTATTTCTTTTTGTATATATCAAAAATTCCGCTTCACTGTTAATACACATATGTTTTTAAAATGAAACTTCGGTTCAGATAATTAAAAATTAGAAAAAAATATTTGCATACTCGCAAATGCAAAATAATGCATTTAAATTTCAATTATAAAAATATTTATAAAAGCGTTTCTCGTCTTCAGTTGACGAATTGATGCCATGTTGAAAATTTATGTAGACGAAGTTAGACCAAGACGATAGTGCCAACCTTAAAAAATTATTGCCAGGTTGTTAAAAATTGGGTTAGAAAACAGTACCTATGCAATCTGAATCTGAAAAGAAGTTTTATTTTATAAACCTATGCGTATTAATTGTTGAGTTTTACCTTTTTTTTACAAAAACCTCACCATATCTCTCTGCAGAGAGAATAAAACACGTAGCTCCTTGTTTTATTTATACTTTTTGTTTTTACTCTTAACTCTGACGGCCTCCGTAGTAGAGTGGTTAAGATCTTTGGCTACGAATCCGGAAGCCGCAGGTTCGAATCCCGGCATGCTCAGCGTGTTTTATTTGATTAATTTATGTTGTTTCAAAATTTATTAGTTTAAAATAACACAGTATATTTGTGGCACGTTGCTGGAAATGACTGTAGCCGTGTTTGGTGTCCAGATCTGAATAGCCAGGTACTTTCCCACCTTCCTCTGGCCCATCTCCTTCCCCTTTCCACAACCTTCAGCCTCACAACATACCCCAATTGAGGATGTCTTCTACTCTTCCAAATTTTGATGTGACCCACTTGAAGTATGTCTTCTGATGGCATCCCTGACTTCTTCCATAAATATGTGTCTTAAATCCTCTATTTTTTTTTTGCAATAAATTAATAACATATTGCTTTACCCTTATTATGAAGACCTTTTTTGCTCTTTTCTACATATCCTGCCCAACGAAGCTGTGTCAGTTTTCCAGATCTTGTTTTTGATCTCCCTTCAAACCATTTGTATAGCTCATGGTTATACCTAGTCGGTTGTAAATTTTCTTGTTTGGCACCAAAGATTCTTGAAGTGTCCAAATTAACTGTATGTTTGTGTTTTTTCAGAATAGCCTCCTATCGAGCGCGATTCGCCTGCTGAAGACCCAGCGCTGGAAACCAGACCCCGTGCTGTCCCATGGCCTGCTGTACTTGGCCAAGCTGCGGCCGGCCATGTTCGGCAGCGAGGCGGCCACGCAGGCACTTTGCGGGCTACTGAAGCGTGAGCAGGGCACGGCCTTCAAGAGCAAGGGCAATCCGCTGGTATTCGTGCTGGCCTGCAGTCTGCTGTACGCTGGCCACAAGGACAGCAAGAACTGGCCCGATGCATTCATCAAGGTTGGTTCCCCCACTTTTTTATTGCATACACTATGTTTCATGAGAGCTCTGCTTTCATGAAATTTGTACAGCTTTTTTTGTATAAGGTTTTGACGTCAATGCAACTGTTTTAAGCTTTCAATGTCATTTCCATCGTGAGATATGTAGCGTTAAAAGAATTAAAAAAATAAGACACTTCATTGTCTGTTCCAATTGTTTAAAATATATTAAAAGAAATCTGTTAAAACTTGGGCAAAGTCTAACTACTATTACCAGTTAGTAGACATTTTATAAATCCTTGAAAACCGAACAAAATATATTTTATGATAATTTAAATTGGATTTGTTTTTGTAAAATAATCACCTTCAAAATTCACCACAACTACAGTGAATCTTTCGTCATTTCTTCGGAATGAATCTCCTTTTAGTATCTATGGAATAGTGGACATTACACATATGCTTCAGAGCAAATATCACATCACACCTCATTCTAATACGTGCTCCGAAACATACGTGTAAAGACAAGCGACGCGCAGTCCGAACGCCCAGATCTCCTGTCAGTCCGACACATCGGTTTTGTCAGCGATCAGCGTGCTATACCTTTACGAGAAAGCGTTTATAGATAATCGATAGTGAAGATTTCTATACCTTCCATTGTTCGATGGAGACTTTAAAATTCCGGCATAAGACAAGCTTGTGGAATTTTGTAAAGGAATTGATTTCCCTTTTTTTTAAATTTTCTAATCGAACTGGAATTTTTTGATAACAAAATTAATAATTTCTTTTAAACTTCTACTTCATAAATTGCTTTGCACGTTTCTGGAATTACTTTATTTAATGGTGATGCAGAAATACCAGTACTTAACTTCAAATCTTCGAAAGAACAACCAGTCACAAGTTTTAGTGGCTATGAGACATTCTTGCGCTGATATGCATCTTCTCATGGCAGTATTAGTCAATTTTTGATCGAAACATTGCAAGTATATCTAAATTTTCGCTGTTCATATGTATGTAATTTTTATAATCTTCTGGCTAGATATGTGTAATGCTTTTAAAATTGGTAAATGTAAATGCCCATAGCGATGTCTATCTTATGATAGCAAAATTTTAAACCGTTGAACATATCACGCATCATGACACACTTTGCTTTGATCTCTGAGAAATCTCTTTACATGTACACTTCCGCGCGGAGGTTAGTCAATCGACACGCCTGCCCATGAGTGGTGACTTTTTCTCAAATTATCGTATCGTTTCGGCCAGCAGGCTGATGTTGCATTTCGGCGGGCGCTTTGGAGTGAAGATCGAGGAGCGCGGTCAGAAGGAAGTGGAAGACGCTAATGTGTACTATTTTATTTTGACATGAAACAAATTTTGAAGTGACTTTAATGTTTTCAGGTTTACATAGAAGATGCTTTAAACGAGCGCTGGTGGGTGGACTGTACCTGGTGCAAGTGTTTCGTGGACAACATCGTCACAGCCTTCCTCACCACCGCCCCTCCCAGCCATCTCATGCCCAATGATAACAATACCCTCGGTAAGTTACATACGTGATGCTAATAATAAATGGATTATTTCTATAGCGCCGTTTTCGTGAGAAAATCACCTCAAAGGCGCTTTAAAAAGTGGCGCTAAGTGGCGGAAGATACGTATCTATCTCTATCATTTACAAAAAAGGCATACATTGTGAGATCTATTGTTTCTACATAACCTGCTAAATAATAAAGTAGATAGTCCTGAATTGCTATCCCTCGTTGGTTTAAATGTTCCAACGAGGTGTACCGGGCACTCTACGCTTCTTCATGTAGAAGCCAACAACACTATTGCAGCAAAGAACTCACCAATTACTCACACGATCACAACATATACCCACTATGAAAAATTAATACATTTTTCATGATTTTTTACTAATATATAAAACAATATTATTAAATTTTCTTAGAGTTCAATTTTATAAATTACTTTAATACTTCACCTTTTATTCTTTTAACTTTTATTCATAGTCAATTATAATTCTTGATTTCATAACTTCTCTACACTTCTCCACATCATCTCTCCACACTTTCTTTCTTTTCATTATTATTAGTCTCACATTAGTTAAGAAGCATTCTCACCCCAGACAAAATTACTAAGATATTGTATGGACAAACATAATACAATGAAACTCGCTTAAGAAGTTCCCACTTTAGAAGTTTGGTTTTTTCGGTCCCTTAAAAACTGAATTTGAAAAATGGGCCAGTTTATCCCGCATATAAAGTTTTCCCATATAAAAAGTTTTTTTTTTCGGTACCTTGGAAACTTCTTACGAGAGTTTCACTGTAGTTCCTTTAACAGCGTAAATTTTAATATACCTACCTCATCATTTGTAATAAAATGTACTGTGTATGTCTAAATAAATAAATGTACATCATTTTAAGCCACATAATAAGAATTCGTACATCACAGAGCAATTGGACATGCAATGAAATTCTCGATTCGATATATTTGTATAGCTTTGGACACCGGCGCCATATTCCTCCCAAGTGGCGATACCTTGAACAATTTTTCCTATTATTTTTTTTTAAGAAACTGTAATCTAAATGTTATTTCCAGGTACTTTATCCCCATCAGGATCCCCTCTCCTGGGATCCAACGAAGAAGAAAGCGACACAACAGATCTGGAATACTCATTGTTTCCAAGGTAAATAGTTTTAATAGATATCATCAGCTTGAAAGAAGAGTGACACGTCTCAAAAATCATAATTTTAGAGATACGCATTTGAAAATGAACTGTATATATGGTCCCATGACAATTCAACACAAGTATGAATCGAAACACTTTTTAAAAGTGATATAAAGTCATTAATAGCACACAACAAAAAAACTTAAAATCTATCCTGAAAACTAAATCTAACCTAACCTAATAATTTTTTTTTTCTGCATTCCATTTTATGACTTTTCAAGCTTCTCAAAACCATAGACAAAGAAATATTTAAAATGTGCAATATTACCTTCTTATTTTAAAATGCCAGAATTACGCATGAAAAATACCAGAAAATTGCCAATTATGCATTTTTCGCATGGAAATGCCGAAATTCGCATTTTTCGCATATAAATGGCGAATTTTGCGTAAAAATTCACATTATTGCAAATGCCGAATTTTCGGGTCTCTATAAATAACTATGAAACACAATTATTCTTCTTTTTTTACAGTGCACTGTTTGCAATTGTTATATTTTAAGTAATTTTTATTATTTGCTTACAGATACAGTAACAGTTACGAATCAGTAGAGGCCTTGGTCTTGGAAGCCATTAAGGAACAGTTGGGAAGAAGAGCTGCTCCTGACGCTATTGGAAAAGGTTTCCTCAAGCTGCTGGCTGCCACCTGCGGCTTCCCCGAGGTAATAAACATTTTCTATGTGAAAGTTGATGATAATAGAGTTTGACCGAGTCGATAGTTTAACAAAATACAAATTTTTATGAATGTTTGATGTAATTGCCAGATCCGCATGATAGCCGCCTGCCGCCTAGAGTCGTGGCTGCACTCGGGCAAGCTGTGGCGGCCGGCGCAGGAGCTGCTGGCACACGTGGCCATCAACATCTCTGGTACAGCGGCGCGCGACCAGGAGGTGCTCGCCCAGCTTGTCAAGATGCGCCTCAAAACCAAGCCGCTAGTCAACGCCTACCTCAGCTGTCTCAGGTATTTTAATTTTAATGGACCATTGTCCAATATGCAAAATACACAACATGAAATGAGATAAATAAGAGCTACAGAAAAAGAACAGCACATAAATAACTCATGAATAGAGCAATGACAAAAAGAGGACAAAAATATACATTTGAGAGAACATTCTAGTCAAAGTCTGAAGAAGGTTTTGGTAGGGACATACTAAATGATAATCTTCGAAGTTTATTATTGTAAAGTCTGACAAAAATCGTTTAGACTGGTGCTAAAAATATCAAGGCCCTGGCTTGAGTTAACAAGTCTCGATATTCTGGACAGTCGAGAATGGTACCCATAATTAGTAGAGTGTTGATTGAGGAAAAGCACTTCATTGTTTCTGAGTCTATGACAAGGGATGTTGAACTAGATGAGTTGCAACAAATAAGGTGCAATAATACTATTAATTATTTTGAATATGCAAATTTAGTATTATGAACTACTGAAGTTTGTAAGATCTCTTGGCCACGTAATGTTCTACTCATGTTCAGGAGCATCATGCTTGCGGCCCTAAACCTTATCACTTTGAAATATGCAGATGAAGATTTATCTATTAAATAAAGCTCAGAAAACTTGGAACACATCAAAGTCCGCATTCGCCATTTCTTATTTTACTTAACTATTTCCTATTCCAGAGAGATGGTAGCCACCTGCCCTTCGACGCTGCGCAGCGTGGTGATGCACACCATTTACAATGAGCTGTCCAACGTCAGGAACCCCAACAGCATGGCCGCCATCGCCTCCCTCATACAGGCCCAGCCTTCCGCCGTGCCACAGGCCATGGCTGAAACATTCCAGGTATGTTAATGTTACTTACTGCTCCCGTGCTGTCGCCACACTATTAACTATGGTGAGGAATTAACCCTGTCCTGCCTATAGATCATCATCAGTACATCCCCACAGTGGTAAGTAAAAAAAAACAGTAACTAACAAAATTAGCAAAAATCAGTTCTCATAGTGCAGTAACTTCAACGTAGGAACTATGTTTTTACTTATATTTACGAACATGCTGTTTTTTTATGTACAATCTTGAAATACTTTGTCCCGCCGCACTGTCTTTCACTCTATTGCGGCGTTATTATAACCTAGATTTTTGACGTCTGTGTGGAGTTTGTTCATTGCAATTTTCATGTTTCTATTGTTTTATACATAAAATAAAAAAATAAAAAACATAGAGGTAAGTATCTTGTTAAACTGATAAACACAGTAAAAAATTATATGTAGGTACTGCTTTTTTACTTGACTGCAATTACTTGATAGACATTCACCATTGGTAAGTAAAAACAGATGCATATTTTCAACAGATATGTATGTATATGTATTATTTTTTACAAACTTTATTGTAATGATAATATAGAATAAGCGTCTACAAAAAATCAGTACATTGTAAATATGTATGCTAAAAGGTTAAACAAAACTTGACCCTTCATTCTGAAGAATGACTCTCATGATAATTACTGTGTTTTTACTTACCGCAGCAGTACAGTTTATGGAGAGTCCTACCTGCCCTTAGAAAAGTCTCCATATCTGCCATATCCTTCAGTTCCCTAATCCCTAAGACGCGTTGAACCGGTGTGTGGTTAATCAATATTATTTGTTCTTTGGAGGAGGCTCCATTAGAATACCTGTGAAACAGATTCGATTCAGCATACTTACATTTCATCTGTGCATTAGAGATGGCAATTAGATCAGCAAAGCAGATGAGTCGTCTGATTCAAGCAAAATACTCAAGTATTTTGGGGCTCCAATCCAGAGGTAACCAAATTCAGTAATTACAGGTCAAAATGCTATACTTGCTTATTAGAAGTCTCAGCAATGTTTTTTTTCTTCCTTTACACAATAAAGACTCTTAAATTAATAATAATTACTTTTTTTAAAACCACTGTATTTAATCTGTAAATATCTACATGTTTCAGGAGCAAAGCTCCCCTCTTCATGGTAAACAATTTACCTACTAATTTTTATCCTGAAGAGGGGAGCTTTGTTCCTGAAACATTTAGATATTTACATATTAAATACAAAGGTTTTAAACAAAGTAATTATTATTATTTTAATAAATATAACTCCACAAAGTTATTTTCCATAATTTGAAGAAATAATAAAGACTCTGTTTTGACCTTGAAAGCCGGATAAATCGCTATAAACTGGAGCGTTTGCCTCGTTTACCTCGCCGTGCGCCAGCTGGAAGTAATTTCATAATTACTAACTTGTTTTTTTTAAATCGTACCATCTTATCAGAAAAATTGTTTTTATAAATATTTATAAAAATTGTATGTAGGTGTATATCACAAGTAGTTTCCTAGAAAAGCTTCATAATTATATTAAGAGAAATTTTTCGTGTTACAAAAAAAAAAAAAAAATTTATAATATGATTTTTTTTAATTAAAAATCCTTTGTAACTATCTTCCATTTGTTTAAGATAGTTACAAAGGTTTTTAATAAAAAAAATCATATTAAAATGGAATTCCACTATGAATTCAGAGTTTCAAAATTAGAATTACGTTATACTTTTCATTCTCTTGTGGTGTTTATCAGATTTAAAAGTCAAGTATTTATTAGAAAAAAATGGATATAAAACTTGATACAAAACACGAGACTCGTATATATGGCCAATGGTGGTGAACTCTTATATCGGTTGCAGGATATTATTTATATTTTTATTATTTGGTGTGGGTGTGACAAACGAGAAGCGTGTATATTTTAAACATCGTATTATTCATTTGGCAATCGAATATTGAGTATTCTACGAACATACTTTAAGGCTCAAAAATCCTTGAGAACGTGACCATTGCGAATCGGCGCCATGATGCACGTTGGCGTTCAATGGAATAATGTGGATAGCACCATATGGCACGTTGGCATTTCACAAGTTAACATAGTAGTTAGAGCCCAATGACAAGACCACTACAAATTAAGATAGCAGTTGGAGCCCGATGACAAGACCACTACTAATTAACATAGCAGTTAGAGCCTGATGACAAGACCACTACAAATTAATCATTTTCGTCCTGACAGGAGCTACTGATGCGCCCCGAGGAGTACCTGCGCCCCCTGCGTGCGCTGACCCGCGAGGCCGTGCGTGCGGGGCGGGCCGAAGGAGCCCCTGCGCTGCTGGCCCTGTGCCGCGGGCTCGCTGCCGCCCCCCTCAAGGAGCCCCCACCCGAGTGCCGCGAGAGGATGTTCCACGCCATTGCGGACCTGTTTGGACTGTGTATCTTATTGACGGCATCGCATGCCAAGCATCTGACGGATTTTAGGATGCAGGTATGTTATTAGTTTTCCTTCGCAATACTTTTTATTATATATTTTTTACTTACTACGGAAATTATTTTGAGGTTGCGAAACTTAACTAGGTGAAATCCAACTTGCAATGGTTATAGATCTCGTCGATCCAGTGCGATGGAGTATGGTGGCTGCACGAATCAGCTGTGGCTCTGTACCGACCCCAGCCGCAGGAATACACCCTCGCTCTTCACAAGGTATGTTGTCCTCCTTTATTGTAAATCATTATTAATCAGTGGCGGCTCGTGACTTTTGAGTGAGCTAGAGCGCTAATATTGAAAATTACGACATTATTGATGTTGTTGAAGACAAACATGTTTTTTTTCGAAGATTTTTCAGTCCGGTGGGTCACACTGCCCCACCTAACTGATAGAATCTTGAAAATCATCATACAAAAATTTTGGAAAAAAATCAAAATCGTTTTCTGCTAAAACAACAACTATAATTCGTATTTTTCAATCTTACCACTAGCTCACTCGACAGTCACGAGCCGCCACTCTTATTAACGCTCACTCTCTGGTCAACTGCTCTATATTTTAACTGCTTTTTATAATTCATCTTACTTTTGATAATCAATCAATAAGACCGGTCAACAGGGCCAGTTCCACAATATCTCGTGCCCTGTGCAGTAAGTACTGATTGCGCCCCCCCCCCCATCTAAAAAAAATCAGATACACAATTCATACCCCCTGAACAAATAGATTTATGAAATCAACATGTCAGTCTTCTCTTGATTGGTTTTTGGGATATTATGCCGTGTTGCACTTCCTCCTCCTTTGTTCAACTGCCCTGATGATGGACACTGTAACACTGTCCGAAACGTTGGCTAAAAGAGGAGGAAGGGCAACACGGCAAAATATCCCATAAATTAATCAAGAAAATCCTTTGGCTGTGAAAATCTGAAATCATACATAAAGTCAATTTAATAATATTCCTCAATCAATATCAATATCAATTTGACATAATAACATTGCATACAACACAAGACCAGTAGAAAATAGGTACCATACCAGCTAGCTTGGAATTGTAAAGTCGTTCCATAAGATAATGAACTCTAAAGCAGCTTTCTCCAGAGTCCATTATCATATAACATAATACGATAAAATCGTCTGACAGATGACGCTAGCATCGTATATCGTATTAGAGAAGGCTGATATCTGAAATGAGTGACACTGTCACTGCGATAAACAATGGTTCCAACTCCAGGAAAATAAAGAGAAACATGTTGTCATTCCAGCTACTTTTTGGAAGCAGTTCCCAATAGTGAACACTTCGTTTATGATATTTAGACTTTGTTTTCCATTATTAAAAAACAAGATCCAAAAGCAATTCTTCAAACCAGTTCCTAAATCTGATGACTGCAATGTCACCGGTACAGGAATATTGACCATCTCTAACGGTGTATTTTCACTGTTGGGAACTAAAGTTCAATCTCCTGATTGGATTTGGACGTAAAATACACAAAAATGATTCATTGAAAATCAGACTCTACGCCCGACTAACTATTATTATTATTGTTTTTTTTTGACAATCGTTAAGTGCCCACTTCAGCGCCCTAGAGACTAGCCTAGAGGCAGATTGAAATGTTGCCAGCGCAACAGAAGACATAATTATCTCATGTCATGGGACATTATGGGTAATTTTTAAATGATTTAGGGAATAAATTCGGCCACCCTTCAGAGATTGAGCCTATGTTTTATTGCACATTATGAACGTATGGCAGATCCCAATGTTACATTTCATGATTTTAGATAATGTTCCTGGAGAACTTGGAGACCTACTGCAAGTTGGACAACTGGCCCCCAGAGTCTGAGAGGACCCTGACCTTCCGAGTGAGCTGTGAAGTTCCACTTCTGCAGAACACTCTCATAGGAATACTCTTCATTGGACTATCGAAGGTAAACATTCAATTTTCCATTTTGTGCCATTTACATAGTGGCCCTTTCTGTAATTCCCGTCCCTTTGCCGATTATTTAAAAAAACTATAGCATTATTTTATTTATAGGAATTACCGGTGACCCCTGGAGAGGCCCTGGAGCTGTGCGAGCAACTGGTGCGCCGGGCCTGCGCCCTGACCACGGAGGAAAACCCGCTGCCCCTGGACAAGACGGAGGTGGCGGACTACATCTTCCAGCTGTGTCAGTACCATCACCCTGAGAATATCACCTTGCCAACTGGGTAAGAAACTATTTCCAAGAACTTTTTATCCAAATTTATTTAACATATCAGAAAATACATTTATAAAGGACAACACAGATTCTCTCAGAATAAAAATGAACGATCTCCGAATTTCCGTATTTTTCATGTAATATTCTGATATTTTAAAATAAGAAAGTAATATTGTACATTCTAAATATTTCTTTGTCTATGGTTTTTACAAGCTTGAATAGCCATAAAATGAAACGCATCTAACGTCATGTCTAAAACGCCATGTACTGTTATTCAGTGGAATGCATTGCTCTATGACCAAAGGTATGTTCAAGTATGAATTGTGCATTGAATATTTGAAAATTATTATTTTATTATGCTTCATTATTGTGGCCAGCGGAATAATGAGTGTACACGTTCCCTACTAAATTTATGGAAAAAAAATAAATGATGAGAGTTTTATCACCTTTAAATTTGCAGGACAGGCGCCTTGTCGATGCAATGATTTCCCGATCCGAGTAGCACAAGGGGAAGAAGGATATACAGTAAAAACCCCTATTTTACGTTTTTCAAGGGACTGAAAAAAAAAACTTAAATGGAGGGAAAATGTAAATCGGGGGAAATGAAAAAACAACTTTTTTTTTAAAAATAATCTCTATTAATTTTTTTGGTTGAAAAAACTGTGTGCAAATGATGATCGCAAATAACTTCAAACAGAAAGACGCGTCACAAATCGAGTTGAAAACCGAATAGGAAAATCGGAAAATCCAACTGGACAGATCAGATGTTATAACATTTTACAAATCGCTAAAATTGAAAGCTGTCAGCCAATCACGGCACGGCAGATAAAAAAAGTATAAAGCGTGCGTAAATCACACATTTTGAAAATTTTCGACGTAAATTTCGGGAAAAAAACGTAAAAATCGGGTAATAAATGTACTAAAATACATCGGGGCTGAAATAATAACACGTAATTGGCGGGAAAACGTTAAATCCGGGGACGTAAAATACGGGTTTCACTGTATATGTATGTATAAAAGAAACCTTTGAGTTTTGCAACCTGCTAATATTTTGTTTGTATTTTCTTAGCTACGTGGCGCCATCCCTAGCCATCACGTCGCTCTACTGGCGCGCCTGGATGGTGCTGGTGATGATAGCGGCGCACAACCCGCACACCTTCTCACGCCAGGCCTTCGAAAAGTACCCCACGCTGAAGGCACTCATCGAGATGTGCATCACCAAGTAAGGATATTCCCTTATTTATATTTATTTATTTTTAATTGTATACAGTATATCTTTAATATTGTATTGGGAGTTATTCAGAATTCATTGTTAACTTGTTATTTCCATTCCCTCAGCAAATGGTCCTGCATAGACTGTGTTGGCGAGGTGGAAGGAGAGAGAGCCGCTGTGC
This sequence comes from Halesus radiatus, assembly GCA_022606495.2. Lineage (NCBI taxonomy): Eukaryota > Metazoa > Arthropoda > Insecta > Trichoptera > Limnephilidae > Halesus > Halesus radiatus. Next base: position 25,902 of record JAHDVE020007377.1, on the reverse strand, counting down.
TGCAGTTCGAAGGTCACCTGGCTGCCGCCAGCTCTAAGGTTTCCATCACAGAACTCACCAGCCGACTACTTTCTCAGGTACATATGAATTCGTTAATTGTATTCAATTCACCGCCATCATCATAATATTATGTATTCATTCTTCATAATTTATTCCTTTGTTTAACTATGTATTTGTTTTTTATATTTTAATAGCCGGAATTTACTGCCGGATTTTGGAAATCGAAAAAAGCTAAAGCGTTTTCTGCATTTGTAGCACCGTGCGCCAGCTGAGTGTAATTTTTCTTATGGAACAATCAATATCTTGTCTTATTGGTTGCAGAAAAATCTGTGCAAATTTTATGATGCCAGAACTTACCATTTAAGAGTTTTTAATGTTACAAATTAGTAAAATGAATGTTAGGCTAATTAACAAGATTTACCCCTTGCAAGCCGGGATTTTCGGCCGAGAAATAGTTATTACCGGAGCATTTCCCACGTTTGCTGCACCATGCGCCAGCTGAGTTTAATTTCATAATTACTGATTTCTTTTTTTTATAAAATGATCCTTTTCAATTCAACTGTTTATTCTTTTTAAAAATTTTACAAAATTTACATTTTAAGGCATTTTTAAAGATGATATAGGATGTACAACATCCAAAATAATTACTTATAAAAAATAATAAAAATTAAAACAAAAAATAAGTTAGACATACATAATCTCAGTAAATTGTATACAAGGCATACTGGCATTATGCAAGTAGCAACAAAGCTTTACGTTTAAATTCAACTTCATTGATGCTAAATATGTCGATATCCGAAGTGATTCTATTTAACAGCAACATTGCCCTCCCCACCGGCATGACCATTGGCAAGTTGGTCCTGCAGGTCGGGAGATAAAACAGTCTATGCTGTCGGTGACGGAGATAACCATCGGGAACATAAAAATGAATGTTCTCCATGACAGCCGAATTTTCGAACCATCCGCGAATCAGTCTGAAGAAATGTGTACATCCCTTCTGACCCGCAGATGGTTCATTCCGAGCATACCTAGGAGAAAGTCGGTAGGATAGAGCCACGGGTAGTAGCCATACTCCCTCAAATAAAGAAATCTTAAAAATTTCTTCTGAACTCTCTCCAACATGAGGAAATACTTCACCTGATGTGGGCTCCAAACCACCGACCCACTCTCAAGCCTACTCCTTACTAGCGAGTTATATAAAATTATGAGAACCCGAGTGTCTTTAAAATTCTTTGAAGTACGTAGGACGAAACCCAGCATTTTTAATGAAGTACTACAGGCGACTTCAATATGAGCATGAAATGTCAGCCTACTATCAAACACGATACCAAGATCTTTCATAGTGGAGACACGTTTTAAACTTCGGGCGTTCATATTATACCGGCAAAACCAAGTATGACACGCCCTTGTGAAAGAAAGAATGAAACATTTAGAAATATTGAACTCAATCTGATTTCTCTTACTCCAATCAATGATTCTATCAATATCCGATTGGAGTCGATTGCAGTCTTCTAAAGTTAATATTTCTAAGAACAGTTTTAGGTCATCAGCGAAAAGAAGAAACCTGGAATGCAGAATGCTCTCTGCGATATCGTTAATAAAAATAGAAAATTTGTAAATGGTACCGTCTTACCAGATAATGTGTTTACGTATTTATAAAAATTGTATGTATATATCATAAGTAGTTTCCCCCAGAATAGCTTCATATATTTAGAAAAATGGTTTGTTTGAAGTTTTACTATATCCTCCATAAAGTTAAATAAGCATCCATCGTAATAAAAATAAAATAATACGAGGTTTTCCTGTGAATAAGTACAGTGATATGTCTCAAACCAGAAATATTTTTCACAGTGACATGATATTATTAATTTTTCCGTTGGCGTGCGACAATCGAGAAGTGCGAATATTTTAATCGTAGTGTTATTCATTTGCCAATCGAATAAAATTGATTTAAGCGTTGTATGAACATATTTAAGGCTCAAAAGCCTCAAAACGCCAGAACGTGATCATTCTGGCGTTCCACAGCTTAATCAATTTATTATGTAAAGCCCAACATTTATACACAGTTGACATTTATCACATGAGAACGGGTCGCTTCTACGACTCGTTCTTGTGTTCAACAAGTCGGCTGTGGAATGATCTTCCAGCCTCTTTTTCCTCCCTCCTACAACAGGTTCACTCCTTCCTATCCTCTAAAAGCCTTGAGGGAAATTATTGTGTGGAATTACTGTAAAAAATATATATTACAGTCACAATGTCCACACTCATGTTTGGTGGGACTATGAATAAGAAAGTGACTAAGCCTAGCAGATGACTGTCGGAATTGCAACATCGTCGGATGGGTTCCATGATAAATCAACATATTACAATATGAATCGGCAAACTTTTTAAAAGTGATATAAAATCATTAAAACTGGCAAAGCTGCCGACATTTCATGAAGACCTATGTCCAAAACAGAACAAGTATTAATTTTTCCATGCTCTTTATTGAGTTTGATACATAAACAAGCTTCTGCCTATTCCAGTTGATGTTGATGGATCCTGTAGGGCCTGCCCGCCGGCCGCCCACCTCAGTGCTGGAGTGCCTGCAGGCGCTCAACAAGTCCCTGCGTCTGGGCCACCTTCTGTACCGTCAGCCTGCGCTGCTGCAGGACATAATCTCACGCCAGGGCACGCAGCGCTCCATGCCCTGGCTGCAGGACCTGCTGCAGACCTCAGAGCACTCTCTCAGGTGGGACTATTATATAACAGCTCCTCGGGCTATCTCTCGCTCTCTGTCGCTGGTCACTCGTATTCTCTGTAGCCAACAATCAACAGCCTCCATGGTTTATGATCCGAATGCTATGATGTGAAAGTTGTATTCTTTTGAAGATGTTATAACAACTGGGTGTGTATACTTCCATAAACACAGTATCTTCGTTGAGACTCAAGGATACTGTGTTTTTACTTACCATGGCAGTATACGAGGTGTGACAAAAAAATACAGTCAATGAATTTTTATAGCAGCAACTGCTGGCGCTAGATCCATTTGAAGTAATAAGTCCGATAGCCTGATTCTTTGAGATAATCAGTGTCAAGTTTGAACAAGTTGTGACTTGTTAGTCAGCTTCCAAAGCCGGAAGACTGAGATCTTGTTTACTGTACTCTTATATGTCGCGCATCATGGATTTCGAACAACACGTTAACATTAAGTTTTGTTTTAAGTTGCACAAAAGTGCCAAAGAAGCTCTTGAAATATTAAAATCAATGTATGGCGATGGTGTGGTGACTCTGAAGACTGTTTACAAGTGGTATGAGCAATTTAAAAGCGGAAATTAGTCTGTTGAAAACGAGCAACGGTTGGGACGTCCTTTAACCTCAAAAACAGACGAAAACATGCGAACATTGGCAAAAATGGTTTACTATTGACTATTCAAGAATTTACAGAAGAACTGAACATCTCGTATGGATCCGTGCAAAGCATTTTAACCGATAATTTGCAAATGCAACGAGTGAGAGCGAAATAAGTTCCCAAACCTTTGACTGACGATCAGAAGGAAAATCGTGTGTCAGTTTGAACGGAATTGAAGGATTGTCTTAAAGCAGATCCGGACTTCATGGCCAAAATTATATCTGGAGATAAAAGTTGGGTTATGGATATGACCCTGAGATGAAAATTAAAAGTTTCCAATGGAAAGTGACTGGCTCTCCTCGCCCCAAGAAGGGACGTCAGTCAAAGTCGAATGTCAAGCTCATGCTCAATGTTTTTTTTATGGTGCGTGCATAGTGCGATCAGAGGTCGTTCCAAGGGGAACAACTGTACACTCTGAATATTACAAGGGCTTACTGCAACGTTTGTGAGACGATGTACGGAGAAAGAGACCAGAAAAATAGGCCAATGGCTTCCTCTTTCATCACGACAACGCGCTGTGCCACACCTCACTTCTGATTTTTGGCTGAATAAAAGGAGTTATTGACCGAAAAAAGGGTTCCTGTCTGTCCAGATCCACCTTACTCTCCGGATTTGACACCATGCAACTTCTGGCTCTTTCCAAAAATAAAAAACCACGTTAAAAGGGAAACATAAAAAAAAATGTGATCAAATTTTAATAATGTTATTATTAAGTTCTACAAGTATTTTAGTTTTTTGTTATTGTGACAGCTGTTTCGGCGTTCAAGGCCATTTTCAAGCTGTATCTGCAGAATTTAATAATAACATTATTAAAATTTGATTTACATTAAATTTTGAAAAAAAATTAAATACAATAACAGTTAATTTGGAAGAGGAAAGGAAAACATTTTGACACCATTCCCAACATTGAGAGGACCACAACGGAGCAGCTGAAGACCCTTCCGAAAGAAGCCTTCCAGAAATGCTTTTAAAAAAAATTCATTAAGCTTGGAATAAAACTAGATTCGTAAAAACAAACAAAAACTGCCAGGACACTCTTTTAAATTTTTAATTATTTTTTTTTTATTTGGGAAAACATACAGTTATAATACAGTACATTTTTACAGATTAACTTATTACTTTGTTGCATTAACCAGTGATGTTTCATCTATATAAAAAAATAAAAACATATTTGTAAATGATAGAATAGAAAGAGAAAGAAAAAAAAAACAGTATTTTGTAAGTGAAATTAAAAAGAAAAAGAACATAATAAGAATAAATGATCCAGTTTCTAAGAAACACTAAATAAAACAAATTAAAAATATCCACTTACATAGATAACGTAAAATCCAATGACAAAATAAAATACATTTTAAATACATTAAATACAAAATAATTTAACTCACAGTGGGGCGTTATAACTAACTTTGTAATTTCATTTTTTCTGATACGAATTTACTAAATTGTCCTAAGGATAAATGGAAAACATCAGCGTCTGAAAAGATGTTGTATTCTGTGGATGTTCTTCTGAAAAATGAATTGTTTAGTTGGTTTTTGAGTGTGAAATGTGGAATATTTGATTTATTTATTTATAAAATACGTGATACTTAATGGAGACATTTACATGGAGTAGATACATTAGATCACCATACTAGGCGGCTGCCTGTTTCATGGTGACCAATGGCGTATAGTTACTTTGTATGAAGTCTAGTGTAAACATATGGATTTATTATATTAATTATATTAAATGCTGGAATTTGGAAAAATTATAAAAGAAAGTAGAAGATAGAAAAGATAAAAAGACATGCGTAAGGCATATTTAAGTGTGTATTTCGTACTGGATAGTAAAATTTAATGTTTTCTAGAAGGTAGTAATTGTCAACAACGTTTTAATGATTTTGAGGAATTTTTGGTTGAATATATTTTTTCTTTTTTTGCCCCCTTGAGGTGATTTTCCCATGAAAACGGCGCTATAGAAGTAATCCAATTATTATTATTTATTCTATCTTCTAGTGATAATAAATTATAGATTGCTAATGAGTGTTTTTGGGATATTTGGTAGGACTTGAAATCTTTTTTTTTTATTATTAATTTCTATATAATTTTAACATTTTAAAGTAAGGTATAAATATAAAAAATACATACATATTATAGTTTTTTTTTTCATAGTCCTCCTCACTAGGAGACCCTGTGCTGAGGCTAACTAGGTTTTGAATAAAGGGGTTTCATATTTCTTGACTCCAGTAACTTCTATAATGTTGTTTTAAAAATACAAGTCACTTCTTCTTCTGTTAATTCCTCAAGCCAAGTTTTGCTGGACTTATGCAATTATTGATTTACTTTTTTTGATACTAAGTGGGAGTTTGTTGTATAATTTTACAGTTAAAAATTCAGAGCTTCTTTGTTGCACTTAGGTACATTTAGCTTGTCTAGTTGCTTTGCTCTGGCATTATGATTATGAGGAGTGATAGCCATTTTGTCCTTTTTGAGAAGATGAACCAGAATATTTTTGGCAAAGATTTTTTATATACTCGGAACATCGAAATGTTTAAAAATTTCCGTTGTTGACGTCCTTATGGGGACCTTTAAAATGGTCTTTTTGATGCATTTCTGAGTTGTATTTAGTGGTTTTATGTAATTTGATACAGCTGAGCCCCATTCCTTATTCCAAATGAGAGTGGCATAAAGCATAATATACTCTATTTAGATCCGTGGTTGACAAGATATGATATTTCGTAATGTTTTGAAGAAGTAGATGTGTTTTATTAGCTTTTTTGAAGTTCTGGTAATGTGTAAATCCCAGCGGAGTTTATCATCAATTAAGATCCCAAGGTATTTAATACTTTTAGCTTTGGTTATATGCGGACAAGTGCTATGGGGTAAATTGTTTTGACTTTCATGTAATTTGAGTGTGTGCTCATTCATTAATCAGCTAAGCGTTTAAGAGCTTTTTTTATATTCTTTCTAATCTTTCAATGTTTACATTTTTTTGCTGATTCCAAATCACTGATCCAAATTCTAATATTGAGTGAAAAAATGAAACATGTAGTATTTTAATTACATGTGGTGATTTAAATGGTTTAGTTACTCTCATGATAAATTCTAGAAGTTTGTAGACCCTATTACGAATGGAATTTATGTGCGAGCGAAAAAACATTTCAGAATCCATTATTCTTAAATCCCTTACTTCACTACATCTCTTCTTCGCTCTTCTTTATATATATATATATACTCGTATATATACATATATAGATTTTTTTAGAAAAATAAATTAATTGAAAAGTCTAACTTTGGGTCGTCACTTCCAGTGTCCTGCCGGTCCAGTGCCTTTGCCAGTTTGTGGCGGGCGGGGATTCAGGCGCGCTGGGTGGTAAGGCAGGTGAGCTGGTGCGCCACCTGCGGCAGCTGGTGGGCGCCGTATCCACAGTGCGCGCCGTGCTCAGCTTCTTTCTGCAGCGTCTTACACACGCGCAGCCGCCCATTCGCCACCAGGCCAACCGGGTGAGTTATCTCTCAGTATCATACCGGACAGATTATGGAGGTTGGAAGTTTACCCATCGGCCCTAAACCACGTCAGCCTGGCGGGTGTGTGTATCAAGTACGTAACCCCGAACCCCATCATTGTAGCGGTCTAGAAGTAGGTCAGCCTAAAAACCAAAAACGGACACACCGGTGACATCAGTCAATCAAATTTTAAATGTCAATTGATCTATAGATATTGCAAGGTTCATTATCTAATACATATAAAATAAATTAATTAAAAACTCTAAATATATTTTTTAATACATTTAAGTAAACATATGGTTTAAAATTTTTCTTAGATTTAGTACACCAATGCAGATTTTCAATTTTTTGTACAAAATTATTCAATGGGAGAGGGCCAGTTTTTTGGTCTAATAATTCAGGGACCGTGGGAAAGGCAGTCCCTATCTCAATTCAGTGTTTTCTTTCGCGAAACCTTAACACTTCCAAAAGAAGTTTTCGAAAGAGTAACCCGCTACCGATTGTAGTCTAATGTACTGGTTGTGATACGTCTTGTTCCATACACTATAAATTCAATGTTGACAATGGATGTGAAATTTTATATTTACGCATATTAATGTGCCTTCATTACAGGGTCTGAAGATGGTTCTAATGCCAGCCACTGGAGATGAACCCACAGAAGCTGAGTGGACAGCCAATGTAACTCCTGAGTACGTAAATAACTTATTTTTCTCCTGGGTTAGGGAAATATCTAGTTAACCTCTCTAAAATTATGTTTTTGTAAATTGTTACATCTTACAGATAACGTGAACTGTGAAAAAATATGTAAAACCGAGGAAAATATAAAACTGAGGAAATGAAAAATGTATGGAAAAGTTGAATTGTTAAGTACCTACTCAATTTTCCATTAAACTATTAATATTAATAAACTGTAAAACTTCCTTTGAAAAACTATGATACCTCAATTTTTGTCATTGTTTTGATCCGAGAAATCTATGTCTCTTTTCTTTTCCATACATTTCTGTAATCTAATATTTTCCGTAGCGGAAATAATTTCTGATTTTACCCACAACGTATCGAAATTTCAAGCAAACGAATTTGGAGTCAAAATTATTACAACCTAAAACTAGATCGTAACTTTAACTGGATAAAACTTTTTCTGACAAAGTCAAATTTCCTATACAACATTATTTTGATAAGAGATTTACGAAAATTTTGACATATTACCGCGGAAATCACAAGTTATTACAAAAACATGAAAATCATCACATATTTTTTAAAATAATATTCCTCCATAAATTATTGAGATTGCGATGCTCACTGACACATCTGTCAAATTTCGATTTACCAAATAATATTCGAAATTCGAAAGAATACTATATTTTCCGAGATATCAATATCATAACGGGTATATTGTTTTCCGCATGAATCTAATGCTTGAATTGCGTTCCGAAAAACAAACTTCCGTATGGCATTTTACTTGTTTATCGAAATTTATTAAAAATGCCGCATAAATTGGCATCGCGGCTCTTACACGGCTTGTCAAATGTCAATATGTCCGATAGACGAATTAATACAATATTTTTCCATGTTAATCATTATATCTTTTTAAAAACTTGATATTACTTGTATTTTAACCATGTAAATTGAAAGTATGCCCCGTCAAACTGATATTCTGAGATACGTATGCAGTAACAAATGGGAATTGCGAGTTAATAATGTTAAAAAAACGCAATTTCACAGGAAAAACAGAACAAGTAACGTGGAAACAAATTGGCATTTAACTATTATAAACGTAAATAAAAAGGATGGCGATTTATATAAATGTAAATAACAACATTCAAGTATCAACCAATTTGGATTTATTATGACATTTTTGTTCAAAAACATGCATTACGAGAAATTGTTCGAAAAGGTGAATGACTGAGAGTTGATTTCAAATTTACATTAAGGCGATGGTTTAACCCCGCTGGTGAGTACTCGCTAACTTAACTAATATCTTCGACTTACTATCGTAATGCATTATCGCGATTTTCGGGCGGCACAAGTTCGCTGGCGGTGCCCAGTTTATATAATAAAATAATGTTTCACTTTGCAGAAAAGCTTTCTATCGAGGTAGTCTATTTTTGGGTTTTGGCGATAATATCAAATAGATTCGGCATGAAACTGACATAAAACCGGGGGCAGAAATTTTTTGAAATCATAAATTGGGCAAAATATTATTTGACAATGTATGGAAAAAATACGGGACTGTAGGTTTTTGACGTAAAAAGTGGGAAAAAGTGAAATAGGGGTTTACAGTGGTTTTACTGTATTTACCAAACTTTTATGTTTATAGTATTTGTGGTTTTACCCTTTGAGGTATATAAATAGTCTGTCAATGTCGTCTGAATACTTCCGACCGCGAACGAACTTACCGAACGGAGTCACTGCAGCCCAGAGCATCTAGTTAGCGACATGCCTTCATTTGCTCCTTGAGTTTTTTAACATTAAACATCCAATTTACACGAATATTGATTATGGTAAAACCGATGAAAGGTTACACCATTGCAACGACATGTCCAGGTCATGTAAGCATTTCGTAGTTATCATTGGAGTTCCATACCTGGCGATCGCTTGTAATTGACTGAAGCCCGTATTATCTCTATGATGCCAATTGGCCGCATGTTGTTGCCCATATTTCGAATACTGATGTTTACTCCATTTGTATACCTCAATGGTTTTCCCATAATAGCTACTTATATTCAAAGAAATGATTTTTTTCTCCCCCTCGTGTGTTACTAAAAAAATTAATCATAGAAATATAAAAGTATGTACTTTTTCCATTGTATTTCCGTTAGGCTGAATTTTTCTAAATAAAAATGAAATCATATTAGGTTTTCCTGTAAATAATTCATAATGATCTTTGAAATTCGGAAATATTTTTTGGTACTGCGCGCACCAATTTCAAATATTTATTCCCTGACTTGTTCCAAACATCAAGCTATACATAATCCCTATTCTAATTGGTTCTTTTGTTTATAAACGATTATGGTTCATTTAAATACGTTCTAGCTATGTCTAGCGAATCCTCTGGTTGGTGGTTGTTAATGTGGATGCACCATGTGGCGCATTGGCATTCCAGAAGTCAATGATTTGAAATAGCTATGTATGTGTAATTGCCTGTTCTAAATATGTAGACTAGTTCTTACCAGCCTTTCGGTCCACTCTTCCTTCAACCACATAACATTTTGCTAACTGGCGATGCCAAAGTTGGACTGGCTCCGAACAGTTGAAACTCTTGCGCTCGCATTAAATGGTCAAACGGTATAGTTGATTGACGATTCTCGTATCCAGGGAGTGGCTCTCCATCATCCCGCTGAGCCGCCACTGGGAGGTGGTGCGCGAGGAGACCATCGCGGCGCTGCGGGGCGCCTGCCTGGTGGAGACGGAGCCCACGCACATGCACTGCTTCATCGTCTTCCTGGGCCAGCACTCGCAGCTGCCCACCACCACGGCACCGCAGCTGCAGGATATTGTACTGGTAAGCGTCCAGTCTGAATTCAATACGTGTGAATCTGGGTTTGTTGGAAGAAATTGCCATGTGGCAAAATATTAATTATACTTTTATGCAATCTTCTTCTTCTTCGTATTGTGAAGGTCATAGTGGGATGCTGAGGTTATCCAGTCAGTCGACGACATTGGGAGTCACTCGGTTCAGCACAGATGTGCCATAGGAAGCTGATGAAGGAGGCATTCTTCTACAATGTATTCTGTTGTTTGATTATGTCCACATCCCGACCGTTTGGAATCCCTTAGACTCATTATATATCATAGTAAAATATATGTACAATATAAAACAACATTTTCTCCTTGGAAGAGGTTTCCTAGTTTCGGCAGTTATTTGTTTAAATTACCATTATGTATTTATGTATCTACAGTATATTGGTGACCGTTTGTGCTGCAAAATGTTGCTGGGTGTGCTGAGGCATATTGCTTCCAAATAACTTGTCTATAATATACAATGCTTACTGTGCACTAGCGATGAGTCATTCATGAACGAGCCGGTCATTTGTGCCGGCTCATTTTGATGAGCCGTGAGCATAAGACTCCTGGTAAACCGTACCACGGCTCAATTGAACTGTGACTCTTTTTGACAAGCCTTGGAACCACTTAAGAAAGATTGTTTATTTATCTAAAAAGATAAACATATCTCAGATGTTTGATAGTATTCTTACGCATTTCTATGATGGCGCATCTTTAAATAAGGTCCTTTGTTCTAATTTGTTTTTATAAAATCATTATTGAGTGGTTACGATCCTCGGCTACGGTTCTGGAGGTTGCAGTTTCAAACCCCGGCATGCTCAAGTAAATTTTATTTGATTAATTTGTGTAATTTCACAAATTATTAATTTAAAATAATATATAGTATATTTATGGCACGTTCCAGAGTGGTAGGTACTTTCAGTATCGCCCTGGTGAAAGTCCACCATTCAGAATCGAAACGTTACTTGAAATGGCTTTAACCTTATTTGGTGACCTGTACTGAATAGCCAGGCACTTCCCCGCCTTCCTCCTCCCCATCTCCTTCCTCGCCCCATTACCCTCAACCTCACATCATACCTCAATTTTGAATGCCATAGTCTCACTAGCTCCAAGACGGTTGGGAGCAGTACTCAATTTAAAAAAAAAAATGTATGCATGTCTAACTTCTACAAGGGTAAATTATGCCCACGGCCGTGGGACTTGCAATTAATATTTGGTGCCATGATGCGTATTAAAGCATTTGTCGTCTAGGGTTCACACATTCGTGTGGAGAGATAAGAATGATTACTTCATCTACACGTGTGTAGACACTGCATTGTACGTAAACGGCGCCTGACTGTCCGTCTGGACATTAGGTACCAACACCTATACGCTGGGAGCCGTAGGAGCTATAAGTCGTGTGAGCTGGGAATCGTGAGAGCCCCGGCCTACTCTTAAATGAGCCTTCGTTCACTTGAATCATATGTAAATATTGAGCTGGTACCGTGACTTCCGCTCTTAACAAAATGAGTCATGATCCATCACTACTGTGCACAGTCGACTATATCCGTGTATGTTTTTAATATTTAACATGTATTTATAATAATTTGACGGCAGGATCTTAGCCAGCTGATCGTGGAGCGCATGTCCATCATGTCGGCCATCCTTCCTCAGATGGCCCTCTCCAACGAGGTGTCCTCTTCAGAGGACACGTCGGACCTGCCTTGTCATCACTGCCTGCATTCCTTCAACACCATCTACCACCAGTACTTGCAGAAGGTAACATTTTAATGCTGTTTTTATGACGGTACAGTCAAACTCCCATACAGTAAAACCTCTTTTTTAACAGTTTTCAAAGGACGTTAAAAAATGTGTAAAACTGAGAAAATGAAAAATGCATATAAAGTACCTATTCATTTTTCGATTTAAAAAAAACCACTAAAATGTATGTATAACTGTAAAACTCTATTACTTTGACAATCACAAAATTACAAAACCATTTTTTTCTCATTATTTTGTGCTGAAAAAGCGAGGTACCCTTTCTTCTCTATACATTCCAAATTTTTCGCAGCGGGAAATTGAAATAATATCCACTTTTATGCACAACATTTAGAAAATTCAACTCTCATTTTAATACCCACCAAATGAATTTGGTGGCGAAATTATCATAACCTAAAAAGCTGGGTTTTGTAACTTTACCCGGATAAAACTTTCTCTAACAAAGTCGATATCCCATACACAAAATCATCCATTGATAAGAGATTTATGAAAAAAATACGGCATATTACTCCCGCGGAAATCGAAACCTATTACAAAAACATTAAAATCCATCTTTTTATTTTTTTTTACTATGACTTTATTTGAATATTTCCACAAAAGTTTAAATCGCAGCGCTCGCCAATATGCTCCTGTCGAATTTCTATCTACCAATGGTAATATTTCTAAAAAATATGCCATTTTTCTGCGAAATATGATATTGGTTAAATACTTACGTGTAAATATTGATATCGCTGCATTTACCGGCCGCCGGCCTGTCAGATCATGATTTACGAATTAATATTTCGAAATAATACATGGTTATTTTAAAAAACTTTTTCATTGTTCGAATAGTCGAGCATAAATTTGAAATTAAAAGTGCGGCCTGTAATCTTTCAGATTTTGAGATACGTAGTTAAAGACGTAAATACACACATTTGTTTTACATTATAATATCATCAGACCAATGCCAAAGTCGCGAATCTGCAAAAGCCTAATGTCTAGATACTGATGTTTGAGGTATTTGAATTGGTATCAAAAAACGATTTATGTTATTTTCCTTTAAATCTATGGATTTTATAGATATTAACGCATATAAAGCTGGTTTAGTAACAGTATTCACCGATGTTTGATGCCAGTTTAGAGACTTCAAACCTCAATATCTCGAGGTGATGTTTTTGCAGATTCGCCATCTTGGCATTGGACCGACGATATAAGGTTCCCACATTTCCCCTACTTTAATAATATCTTTGCACTAGATTCGTGAGCCTCAGAGAGAAGCATATGACTGGTGTTCCTCGCAAGACCAGATCCTGTTGCAATGGCCATCGGGAGAGGAATGCACTATGCATATCATTGTGGTTCATGCCATTGTCATCCTGCTGACATACGGACCCAGTAAAGGTATGTTTCTCTTTATTTTGCTGCTTCTGAAAATGTTAATCGTAGAAATGAGTTCTCCGAGGTGTACTTCCAGTAAAACAGTTACGATAAACATACATACATATTACCAATTTGGCCTATATTTCAGTACCTTATAAAGTCCGCAGTGCACAGCATTTAAAATACTGATAAATTTGTCCAATTTGTGTTTGAATGATGATTTTTTTTTATTTATTAGAAAATAAACAGTCTAGTATAATGTGTAATAATATGAAAAAAAGAGACCAATTATGAATGTTCACAGATAATAATAGAAATTAAATTAGAAATATGAAAACTAGCAATGAATATAAAAACTAAAATAAAATAAATTAAAATAACAAAACTAAGTAAGAAATCAATAAAATATAATAAGAGTACATATATATCTTCTTCTTCTCTATGTATAAAAATGAAGGTTTGTGTGTCTGTCCTCGATTTTCGGGTCGGCTGTGGATTGATCTACCGGCCTCTGTGTTTCCTCCATCCTACAACATGGGTCTCTTCGAGACCCAATTCACTCCTTCCTATCCTATAAAAGACCCTCCACACACCATCCCCAAAGATGATATAGGCCTAGAGGGAAATTATTTCCCTCAGGGCCTCCTGTGTGGAGTTACTGTAATAATTTTTTTTTTAAAAAGGGTTGTAGGAAGGGATTTATTAATGCGGGTCCTGAAGAGGTCCGGATTACATGAAGGAAGAAAAACAGATGCCGGTAGCTCGTTCCACATGCAGGCTCCAGACTCAGCATACCTACATAGCGTCTGTGTATTAGAGATGGCGACCGGTCTGTTAACAATAATGTAACAAAATCAAGCAGGTTTATTAGATACTTTGAAGTTCCAGCCCACAGGTAACTCCCAAATTCTTTTGTTGGACATACTTGAGATTTGTACAGGGTTAACAGCTAGTCACTATTGAAGAATTTGCTAGCTCTAAACAAGACGCCCAGTTTTTTGGAAGTCAGCTTCAGTCAGGACCTGGTCTGAAATACTTACTCCAAGCATTTAAATGGAGCTTTTATTAGGGAGGGTGCTCTCATCAAATTGCGCCAGACCAGAGATGATCATTGATATCCTAAAATAGTATGTTTGCGAAACTTTCCGGGAGACCGGTTAACCAGTTATTATATATATATATTTTTTTTATAAGTTACATTACAAGTATTTTACAAAAAACAGAATTAAAGGGTATTCTTGGTTGTGTATACCTTATCAGAAAAGAGGAGTTCATGTGTTTGATAAGGTAATCGCTTGGAGAGATCTTTTGACCGTGGTTAAACCCCCCATCTTTTTGTTTAAGTGCTGAAATAAGGAACTCTAGTCCAATATTTTAATTTTTTTTTTAATCAATAATGACCTTCAAACTTAAATACCAGTATATTTAATTTTTTTCTCAAGTTAGTTTTCATAGTTAAAATAATTTTCAATTTTTCAAAGCCCACCAAAACGCTCCAAATCTGTGACCGGTCGGTTTTGATCAGTTTTGAGGATAGAATGTCAAATGCCAAGATAAGGATGAGCTTTACCATGCATAATTTTATATTCTATTCATGGTAAACCATAAGTAAACATAAGTAATAAAATTATTTACCTTTTTAGAAACTTTAACTCAAA
Source organism: Halesus radiatus (assembly GCA_022606495.2). Classification (NCBI taxonomy): domain Eukaryota; kingdom Metazoa; phylum Arthropoda; class Insecta; order Trichoptera; family Limnephilidae; genus Halesus; species Halesus radiatus. The sequence continues at coordinate 10,749 of JAHDVE020007377.1, read as the reverse complement.
GAATAATAATAGTATTGAACATTAGAATTATCATAATATCCGTATTAATAATTGGTTTGCTCATTAATACTCTAATTTTTTTCATTAGTAATAGTTTTTTTTTATATTGAACAACAATTTTAGAGCTTAAAGTCACCCAAATTAAATTTTTATAAAATTTTAAAAAATATGTATTTAAAATATAAAACAAAATTGAAAAATAAAAATGTCCATACTAATACAAAAACAGAATGCGCACACGATGTCAGATGTTCCAAATACAATGGTACCAACATAACAAGGTGTTTTGTTGAGATGATTTTTTATTCACTTTTAAATAACAATTTAAAAATTCTATGTATAACTGTTTATATTAAAAGTTATAAATTCAGAATCGGCGTTTGTTGATCTATATGAATATATGTTTTTAAAGCCATTTTCAACCAAGTTACTGTGTCTGTAGTTGTAGGTATACTAATATGTCGATGATAACAACCAAATTTCTCAAAAAAGATCAACAGCCTTTCACCATATCAACACATATTAAACCATTTTCTATTTCAGTGGACCAAGACGGTGAACTGTTTTCCTGGTTCCTGTCCATCTGGTTCGGCGCCAACTCCCCCAAGGCATACCTCATGGACACCTCTGAGGATGCACTGCTGTTTCCCGACTGGCTGAAACTGAAGATGGTGCGCTCGCACCAGTCCACCCTCATACAGGCCGGCCTCAACAACCTGGACGCGCAGCAGCTGGTGCTCTTCATTCAAAGCTTCGGGATACCTATTGATTCTATGAGGTATTCTTTTCATCTCTACATATAAAAATTAATGTTTTTCTGTGTGTCTTCAATTTTCTCAAAAATTACTTGACCAGTTTTGCTGAAAATAGCACAGTTTTTTCCAAACGACAAGCAAGAATTCACAACTTTATTTCCAAAAAGAATTAATCCCGAGCAAGGTCGGGTACACATCAGCTAGTTTATTATAAAAGCCCAGTTATGGAACGATTTGTCGGCCTCTCTGTTTCTTCCCTCCTTCAACATGCTATATTTCTCTGGACTGTAGTCCGCAGGGTCAAGATTACCACACCCTTATAGGAGTACCAGCACATGAAGAAAATGTAATAATAATGGAATCAGGATAGATGTGGCTGATCTTAGCATTGTTTATCATTGCAATTCTAGGATCAAAAATGTTCTGATACATAATACATATTGAATGTTTGTTTCAGTGCGCTTCTGGAGGCGTTGGATGCTTGCCCCCTGGAGACGGTGAGCAACTTGGTGGTGGAGCGCGGCTACATGGCACAGCTGGTAGGCGTGCAGTGGCGCAGAGGTGCGCGCGGGGGGCACACCTTCTACTCCTCGCTGGGGCTGCAGGAGCCCGTCTATCCTGAAGGTCCATAGTCCCACTCATACCGTATTTCCGCCCTGAATTTACTATACAGTGAAACCCTCTTAAAGGCTCCCACATAAGAAGTTTTGTTTTTTCGGTCTCTCGAAGCATAAATTAAAAAAAAATTCTAAATTATCCCACATAATATAAAGTTTTCCTGATCTTTTGAAAAGCTTTCTGAATTACTTTACTGAATTACAGATTTTGAATGGTAATTTTTTTAATCGTTGAAGAATATAATATTAAAAAATCTTAAATGAAACACGAGACTGAAAAAAACCACAGAAAATAAAAAGGTATCAGTCGCATCTGGGAATCGAACCCATTACCTCTATCTTACCGGGACAACCGCTCTACCTGATGAGACCAGTTCACTTTACGCCATCTTCATCGATATCATACCTCAACTTCAAGACTTGTCAATATTATCCTTCATTAATGTGTCTGATACCTTCTTTTTTTGTAGTTTTTTTTGCGATCTCATGTTTCATTTAAGATTTGTTAATATTATTTTCTTCAATGATTAAATATTACAATGAGGTTTATAAGCTTCAATAGGTTATTAAAATAAATTGGTAATTTTTTTCATCCCAGAACCCTCGATGGTAGATGATCCCCTTCCCCCGCTGCCCGTGTTTGGGTCGTACAGTCCCGAGCAGTGGAAGACAGCCACGGAGGGGCCCCTGGCCCCCGACAGCAAGGAGCTCATGCTAGAGCAGGTGGGGCCCCTGTTCGGGACAACCTTCCTGGGCGCCACAACCTATGATAAGAACATTAATGCAGGATTCACTTCTCTGCAAAAGGTAATTCTCAAAATTATAAAATCAATCATCTTCACATTTCCATAATATTATGTACTCTAATCTATCTGTATTAACACTTACGCACTTCCCAATGTTAATTTTATAAATATGATAATGTTAATATTAAAACTCTGTAAATGTTCCAAAACAGTAAATAATCATTTAAAATGCATATTATTTTTCATTTTCAGTATGTATCAAATGAGATAAAATGCACCAGAACATTAACATTTGCAGTGACCGACTGCCCGTTCATCCAATGCATTGTCATCTATCTCGGCCTCATATTGGAGAGCCCAAAGTGCTACCAATTTGCCGACGGGTTCATCAAGAAAATGCATTACTCCTGCCCGTTGATTCGGCTCCTCCTCCACTGTAAGAATACCCCCTTCGACGAGCCTCTCAGCAGGGTGGCCGAGTCTCTGCTGCAGCACTACACCGACTCCAATAGTCCGCTGGTGTCCCTTCTGAAGGCCTTCTCAGAGAGAAGCAATAGGGGCAACGGGGACAAAAACATTGCGAGGAACGATATTGAGAAGAAGATCGCCGAACAGTTGGAAGTCTTTAACAATATTCCCGGCAAGAAGATGACAAAGGATTTCTTAGTCAAAAGTGAGTTTTTTAAAAATATTTATTAGAAAATCATTTTTCTCTTCAGCAAACGCAGTTTCAACACTCTCTTTTCTTATTGAACCATTGATAAATATGGAACAATCAATATCTCATCATATTTGTTGAAAGTTAAACAGATATTTCAAAGCTCGATAGCTCATGATAGAAATAATATTAGAATTTCATGATGCCAGAACTCACTGTTCATGCCAGTTCACAATTATCAGTCATCTACTCGGATTCCAAATAATGCGTGCATTTATGTGCATTTCCCTTGTCCCGCTTCCCCCCGTTTTTGACCTACCGCCACAGTACAATTATAACCGCCGACGTTAAAACAAATTCCACTAACGTTTCGAATCACCGCCGCGGAACTTTAATCTCGTCACAGTGCAGAATATCCAGTGAAACACAAGTGAAGACTACATGTGCAGTGAGTGAATTGGTGAGCCCCTTTCTTGCCCTTAACTGTCTTTTTCCTTTTCTGATGCAATAATCGCCTTCTTAACCTAAAATTACCATTCGCAATCACAACCATCGTGATTATTAATATTACGATTGGGATCCACACACACCCAACTGCACACACCACTCACCATTTAATAGTTTTTAATGTTACAAATTAGGAAATAGGAAAACGAATATTAGGCTAATGAACAAGCTTAAGAAAGGGACACTTTCGGACAGATCGTTTAAATGTGTAGAAAAGATAAACGGAAAAAGGAGTGTCGGGAGAAGAATATATACCCCCCAAGTGGATGACATGACCCAAATTTTAAATATGTTTTCTTTTACACTTTCAAGAATAAATGTCTGCGATTCAACCTTTACGAATCTACTTGTTTGGGAATTGTGTGTTGATAGATTCCTAAGTTGAGTGTATTAATATTTATACGGGACAGGTTCTGTAAATACCTGCCGCACGTTTCGAAGATGTTGCAGGGCTATCAAGCCCCTATCGATTCCCCGCCTTGAGTTGCAATCCACACTCATGGTGACTAGACTGGCTAAAACCATCAAAAAGGAAAGCCAGGCACGAATCAGCAGAACTGTCTTCTGGACAGATTCGACCACAGTTCTTTGTTGGTTACGCACCGATCCACGTGCCTACTCTGCATTCGTAGCAAACAGGTTGAGTGAAATCTATGAACTCACCAACATAGCAACCTGGAGGCAGGTTCTAACTAAACAAAACCCTGCCGATATCGGAAATCGAGACTTGCAGCTACCCGAGCTAATATGTCGGCCTCATATCCACAACCGGAGAAACTCTACCTTCCATCAAGAGGTTCTCTTCATGGCTGATCCGCGCTACAGCGTGGATACTCCGCTTCGTAAGATGTTGCCGACTTGGGTCAGGCCGACTTACTGAAGGCCCGTTACTAGCCGAGGAGCTAAAGGAGGCTGAGCGCAGATGGATAAGAAGCTCCCAAGAGAATGGCTTCACCACTGACCTGCGCACCATTCGATATGGCCAGGTGCTACCTGCCGCTAGCCGCCTCAACAGCCTGACACCTTACCCCAGCTCGGATAACGTCATGCGGATGGACTCACGACTGCGAGCTCTAACTGGGACTACAAGTGTAGCCAAGACCCCCATCATTTTGAATTGCGATGATCCTTACACACGGCTGCTGATCCACCACTCACTGAGAAGACCATCACAGAGGTACGAAGCAGCTTCTTTATACTACGGCTATGTACCGTTTACCATTAGAAAGATTGTACACGATAGCTCAATCTGCCGCATGCGAAAAGGCAAGCCCTCTCCACCTATGATGGGGGGTACTTCCCCAACCTCACCTGACACACCATGTCCATCCGTTCAAACACTGCAGACTAGACTACTTTTTACAATCGGTAATCACGGAAAGAAATGCTGTGGAGCCATATTTACGTGCCTCTCCACATGTGCAATACATCTGGAGCTAGCCGCTTCTCTAACTGCCGATTCGGCCATCATGGCCCTACAACGGATGACTGCCCGCCGAGGTCAGCCCATAGTGATGTACTCCGATAACAGAACCAACTTCCACAGAGCGAATAATGAAATCCGAGATGCCTTGGCATCACTTAGCAAGGATACAAGGTTCTAAGATACCCTGGCAACCCAAGGGATCGATTGGCGTTTCACTCAACCATGGAGTCCCCATATGGGGGGAGCCTGGGAGCGGATAGTACGTTCGGTAAAAGGAGCCCTGGATGCCACACTGAAAGAAAGGGCCCCTAAGGAAGACGCTCCACACGGCGCTGGCAGAGGCTGAGTTTGTGGTCAACAACCGACCACTGACTCACACCTCAGTCGATCCAAGAGATGAAGAGTCCTTGACCCCCAACTATTTCCTTATGGGGTCATCAGGAAAGCGCCCTCACCTGTCGCTCTACGATAGCAAGGAGGAGGAGATATATCTCCGTCGCCAGTGGCTTATAAGTCAACAACATGTTGGCACCATCCTATCGACCCCATTAAGAAGGATGACTTGGTAGTCATCATGGATCCCGCTCTACCACGAAATAACTGGCCGCGTGGTCGTATCATTGAAGCCAAGCCTGCCGCTGACGGCCAAGTGAGAACCGCCCGCATCAAAACAGCTGCCAAGGTCTACGTTAGGCCGGTTGTCAAAATCACATTCATTCTCCCAGCTCCGACACCTGCACCAACCTCGACTACTACACCGACTTCGACTACTACACTGGCGCCTTCCATCAGACCGAGACAACCGCTAAGGCAAGCTGCCCTTCTGCACCCCAGAGGAAGCGGAAGCGGAAGTCAGGGATGCCGCCGAGCTACACATCCTCCAAGTTAGGCTCAGCTGTTACTGCACCAGGGGGAGAATGTATCGGACGTAGTTATTTATTTAATTTTAGTTGGCAGAATTTATGTTTGTGTTCATTTAATGGTCATGTGGCGTCACACTAAGCACGATGAAGCGAAATTCGTGGAGTTGAAACATAGAAGTGCTGGGGTAAGCATTACTTCGTTTCTATGCCACTGAATTACGTTTTTTCGTAATGTGTCGCTACTGACCATTAACAGGACATTTCTCCGACACCCCGCCAATCTCACCCCTGGCTCGGCGACGGTCTCGGGTTTCGGGACGGGCCCTGATTGGTCTGGCCGTTCCATACACTCCCAGGTGGTCTCTATTTTTAATTATTTTTGATAAGTATAAACTTTTATGAATGATCAACAGTGGCAGGTTTTAATAAACGATTTTTGCAAACCTGTTCGCGGAATCATAAGGTGTTAAGGTATTTACCATAAATATGTAAAGTCTATTATAATCCCGCGGCCAAATTTCACCACACAACTTTGCAGGCAATTTTGACATGTAAATATTTTTTAATTCTGTGAAAAGGGTTTAATCGAAGCATAAAGTAGGGGGACATAACCTGATTTTTTGATCTAGTAGATTCAAGATTGTCTCTGCCCCCTGCGGACCGTGAAATAATTCGCGGGACAATTCACCCGCTGAGCCGGTCGTCTGCGGCACGGTACCGCAGGGAAGTACGAGACAAAATCACAAAATTTGAAAAATCGGTGTTTTCTCACTATCGATACCTCTACTTCGCCTTCACCTGCCTGCTTGCTTCTTCATTGGATCTTCTGCTTGAATTGAACTTCTCTATTCGCTCCCTGGCCCTCTCCTTTTCTGGATCCTGTAATTCCTCTCCAAGCAAAGGTCGATCGCCTTTCTCAAGGCGCCCCTACCTAGCTCCTACCCTTCCCTGAGCCGTCGAAGCGGCCAGCCCGACCACTTCTTCTTCTTCGAAACGTACGGCAGGTATTTACAGAACCTGTCCCGTACAATATTTAATGTAACGGATTAATCAATGGAGCCTGTGTTTGGATCTGTGATTAATGAAGTAACTCACCAATGGTTAATAGGAGTTGATTTATTTGTATAATGGTTATAAGAGGTTATGATTAAATTTACATAATATAAATTAGTACAGGAGATAACAAATAATATGAATTGAATACGGAACAAAGAGAGTTAATCTGTTGCTGAACAACAGGAAGTGAATGATTCTATTAGGGAAAACCGGCGACTATATAGGAAATGTAGATGTCACTGGTGTTGCCGTACTTTAAGTGCTTGACGACTGTCGAAATCTTAATGGCCAGTTCAGCGGGTAGAACCTGATAGCTAAAAAACCATTATTAATTATGTATATCAAATATCTCCATTTCATTAATTAATAAATTCTAGCCCTGGAATCCTGCCCCATCAACATGCTGGAACAAGTGGGACGGCATCTCATCGAGATCCACGATACCAAGGTGCTGATGCAGGCCATGGTGTCCATCCTGGAGCGGCAGCAGGATGGCACCATTCGCCAGGGGCTGATAAAGGCGGAGCCGGGCACAGAGCCAGAACCACCGGGGCAGTTGACCCTGGCCAGCGGGGGCGATGCGGCTGGCCTCATCATCGACTGGATGGCCAACTTGCAGCCCGAGCTGTTGGGGGATGATCCTAAGACACAGGTGCATAAAAATATTTATTAATTTTGTACAAATATTTATTACATTGCAGATTTTTAATCTAATTCATTATAATTGTACTGTTTATGCATTGAATATGCAATGCCAAAAACCTTGTAAATTCGTTACAGGGTTTTTACAATAAAAACAGATTTTCTGATCCACTGATTTTCTGATCCACTGTATTTAGGAATTATGTAGCTCTCCCCACAGATGAGTTCATAATTAACACCCTCTGAGCGGACGGCCGCTACACCATCACAGGTGCATGCAGCGGGCAAAAACCAGCCGAAAATGCAATAAAAAATAATTTTACAAAAATCACTCTAAACCATTTACTATTTTTTTTATGAAATTTCGTATACACACTACCATATACTGCTCTCCAGTGTTGATTGCCTTTTTTCACAAATTACTATAACACAAGTCTACGGTAGTATTCACATGTTATGAATTTATAACACGTCATAAAAATATAATAGGTACTCCTATTCCCAGTACCACGAACAAACAATCTATGAAATTTAACTCGATAAAATTGCCATTCTACTCACCCATCAAAGAATAATCAAATGTGGAAAGAAGGCAGATATGATTCACTGAATAATTGACTCCGCACAAATTAATTATTACCTGCGATCTCTCATTGAGCTGCGTAAGAGTATGTGTGTACGTAAAAGAAACAACGGCTTATCTTATTTTTGTTGTATATGTGTGGGTAGTCTGAAACGTCTTTGAGCGTTTAGATTAAATAGTCGCGTGAAATAATCGGATAACTGTACCTTTCTCGCCATTAAAGTAATAAAGTAGAGCCGGTGTAAAGGGTAATTTTAACCGTCCCGCCGATAAGCACCAGTCGGCCACGCGGGTTAAAATACCCTTCCCGCTCAAAGTGTGTTAAGTTTGTGCGGCTCATGATACTTAATACTTATATTATATATCATATTAAGTAATATGATATATAATATTAGTATTAAAATAGGTTAAGAATGATATGTATGTTGTTAAGACCATCCACTAGCTAAAATTCCAATGAAATCACATGCTCCTTATGCAGGTAGAGTGACAAGGTCGAATTTCCCGCTGAACATCGGCTGCATATTTTGATTTACGCAAAAAAACTTCACCAAAACGCGTGTTTTATTTTAATTTGTAAAGTTCAGGTATAAATATTAAAATGGTTTACCATCATATTCTAAAAAACTTAAATTACCACAATGAACAATATGACAATATTGGAAAAAGGGTTCGTGAGTAGGACATTTTGCGCTTTAAACGGTTTTTTTAGGTCTGACAATTTATTTTTTCTAGGCTTATAAAAAGACACCAAAAAATTGGACAGTTATACGAAAGGCGGAGGTGTGTTCTACTTGCAGTACTTAATTAATTAAATGATCTATGATACTTCTAGGCCATCAAATTCTTAAACTGAAAACAAACGATTTTACATTACTTCCCATTACATCGCCTTAAGTTAAGAAAGTGAAATAATTATATATTTCATTTTAGTTAATAAAAAAATAATAAAAAGTATAAAAAAACACAATGGTCCAAATGCATATGTTTTACTTTAACCAAACGGTCTTCAGAAATTAGTGGTACTTTCCGAAAGGAGATGATTCCACACCATATTCTAACGTAATTTGATGTTAAATTTTATTTCATTATTTAATGCTTTGCAAACAAGAAAAATAAAAACTTTTTTTTTGTATTCATAAAATTTTATGTATCGAAATAACCATATATGAGATGTTAGATAAATTAAAAAAAACTAAATCAAATTCACAGATTAAAAATGAAAAAAAAAATTAAAAAATTTATTATGCTGTTTTATCTCGTTTCTTTAAAAAAAGTGACAAAAGTGAGTATGTATGTGAAAACATTTGAATGTGAAGAACACATTTCACAGACGAAGTTACTAGCTTTGTGTTGCCATAGTAATGACATTTTGTATTTCCAAAATAATAAATACATATCTACAATAAAATACCAAGCTATATAACCTAGCAAATTGTCTTAAGTGATTTTTGTTTATATTTTTAGATGAAACTGATGTTCCGAGCTGGTGGGGCCCAGTGGCAGGAGCTCCTAGTGGCCTTGCTGGCTCACCGGGCTTCCTGGAGGACCCTGCACGGGTGTCTCACGGCTCTTCTGGCTACCGACAGGTAACTGATATGGAGAACTCTCACTAAACGCTATCTCTGTTTCATATATCGTGAACAAACAACGATACCAACCCCGATGTATAGCAATGAGGCATAGGAAGGATGAGAGTAGACTGAATGCTGTAGAAATGAGATCTCTGAGGCAAATGTGTGGTAAAACCATGTATGATCATGTGAAAAATGTTGAGATTTGTAAAGAATGCAAGGCTGATGTATGCGTAATGAGCAAGATTAAGAAACGGACATTTAGATGGTTCGGGCATGTAGACCAAATGAACGAAGAAAGGAGTGTAAGGAGAATATATGTCACAAATGTGAATGGAAGAAGCCGGAGACGTCTGAGGAAGACATGGCACGATCAAGTGATTCAAATACTTGAGTTATGTCAGAAGTCAGAATAACGGAAGAGAATGTATGAATGTGTATAAAGCAAGAAGTGTATGCCGAGATCGACTTGTTTGGTGGTCCGTACTCTCTGCCTACCCCTGCGGAGAAAACGGCTTGATGGTTAGTTACGTATAAAATATCGTGACTTCCGATGCTGTGAGTTGGTGTCTATGCAGATGCCTTTAGTCGTATTTCATTAACAGACAGGGATTTTGACACTTTTCGTTATATGCTCACGACAATGGCGTGTAGTCCATAAAGGTTGAAAAACTGTGGCTACCCTAAGAAAAAAAATGATCCATAAAAAATAAGAGAAAAAAAAAGTACCTTTTCAGTGAATTTGGTAAGGCATTTTTACGCTCTTTTGGCCACAACAATCTGCAAAAGATAATAATAGTAATGGCCATTTTCAAATATTCCATCCACTAATCATACCCGAAATACACACAGCCTTGACGGCCTCCGTGGTTGAGGGGTAAGACTCTCGACTATGAATCCGGAGGTCGCCAAAACTCGGCGTGCGCAAGTAAATTTTATTTAATTAATTTGTTTTGTTTCACAATTAATTAATTAAAAAATAATATATAGTATATTTGCTCGCTTTCCAGAGTAGAAAATACTCTCAGTATTGCTCTGGTGAAAGACCAATTGAAACGTTGCTTGAATTGGCTTTAGCCACGTTTGGTCACCAGATCTGAATACCCAGGTAATTCCCCACCTCCCTTTTCCCGTCTCCTTCCCCTCCCCACTATCTTCAGCCTGAAAACAGATCCCATTTGAGGATGCCAGTCTTCGGGTGATGGTTGGGGGCAGTTGGAACTCTTGTGTGGTGTTCACATAAAAAAGCCTACTTTTGATCATAGAGCAATGCACGCCACTGACTCACAATATGTACTATTTTATATTTATTTTTAAGGTTT
>JAHDVE020007376.1:0-51931 GCA_022606495.2 Halesus radiatus | reverse complement strand
CAATCCAACAACTATTTAAAAGAATTTATTTAAAACTTTATTTAATTGTAAGAAACAAATCAAATGAAACTTCCTAAGTCCAAAACAAAACAATTACTTAAAATCGGTCAGCACGTGATTAAATATTTCCTCGCCCGACGTATTCCGCGACTAACTCCCCTAACGTTATTAAATTTTCAAATGTTAGGAAACGGGTTAATGTACTTGTTAGTAAATTAATAAAAACTTACCCTACTTCTTAGTGCATATCCAAATTTTTAGTTTAATTTCACACACAAAACCCGCAAAACAACTACCACTATCACGTATTTTTATGCATGCAAAAAACCATGCAACCTCTAGTACAGACTCCTTCATAAAAACACCACCACATTCGCTCCCGTCTTCTAAAAAACGCTCCCCTTTCTCTGCCTATCTAAGACCGACTGTATCACTCGCATTATCAAATCAAAACAACCACCCTCCCTGACTATCTAAAACTCCCTATCCCCCTCCTCCGAATCGACTACCTACCTTCTCCCCAACTCTCCAAAAAAACCGACTATCTTCCCGTTATTCGACGCACAGGTCCGTACTAGGTATCCTTCGCCAACTTAAACGAATTTATAATTCTTTTAAATTATCTCCTATAAACCAACTATTCTGAGTAAGATATTTACTTACTGTTTGATCCCACTATCGAACCAAAATAGGTACTGTTCCTGCTAGTATCACGGTACATTTGGCACTCACGCGTGCCAAGAAATCCGCTCAGGCAACAATAATAACAATAACAAATGGGCCACTTCCACCATATATACCCTATCACTTAGACTATATCTAATGATTTACATATTAGTTTTATTACTAATGGCTTACAGCTTAGAAATTTCCTAATTCTGGCTTATAATTAGTGATTTACATCTAAGAGTTATATAGATAACGACAACTTGGACCTGCAGCTAGTGACTTAAACCTAGGTAAGCTCAATTTCACAATCGAAGTCATCAAGACTATACCTATCTCCTATTCCTTTCCTCACAAAACCGTAAATCTGAATGCAGAATAAAAGGCAGCTTCCCAGTTGCGCTGGACACCGAATCGCATTCAAGATCGAACTACTTACTCATATAAGTTTTTATTTATTTCCTCGCATACAAAATATTAACAAAACAGGCACACTGGTCTCTCAATGCGCATCTGGATATATTATTCATAACAATTTCATCACTAACTTGATAATTTATTATCTTCAGTCCTAAGGAGAGGTAGAATGTCCCAACTCATTTCTAAAATCAATAATTAATTCCTGTTTCTTAGAGATGTCACATTATTTAATTCTTCAACGTGCCTCGGTAATTTCATTATTTCAACACCTTGCTTTAAACGTTGGTACCTAATTTATCACCCTCCCATAAAAGAAGAATTCTCGCCTTCATACAATCATTATTGTGATAATTTACTACCTGCAGCCTAGGGTAGAGTGTCACTATTATCCATCCAAAACCCTTGAGATTCTCTAACATTATGTCTTAGCCCGAAACAAACCGCGCTCATCTTTCAACGCGTCATAGGATTCTTATTCATTTTAACTGTTACCGATTACAGCGGCGTCTCCAAGACTTATACTCGGGTCGTTGAAAAATCCTTATTTAATTTGTTTTAGGTATTTTAGGTGAGGCACTAGTTTGCGGTTTCGAACCATAGCAATTAGTTAATTTTTAACATCAACTACACCGTGTTGATTCTATTTAGTATGTCAATTAATATGCTTGTAAATCATTATATTTACCCAAAATGGTAATCTAGACAATGTTTCTATCTGCTTTCCCCTTTCCAAATACGTAATTCACGCCGAAATTGCACAACTCTCCAATTCAATCAACGATTATTTCGGATACTTTTCCATCGCCGAGTTTATGCCACCCGCCGTCACTGGAATATTTCTGGGTCCTTAACCTTGTAACCCAGTCTGTAACATTCACATGTATTCTTTTCAAGTGTTCGTTTTTGTATAATCCCGTTATCGTCGCTTTCGATATGTTTGTTTAGGATTCACAAGTCACAAGTCATAATTCATTATTAAGGAATGTTTTTACAATAAATTCTCCTTCTATGAGTTCTATGAAGCTCTGGTACTTTCCTTTCAGCCACCTCGAAATCGTTCTAAGATGTGCAACGCTCCCTTATCCTTCGAGACTCTAAATTTACATGAATTATTTTAAAGTATTAAAAAAAAATATTTTCCTGCTAAGACTCGAATTCATCACACCTGCTCCAAGTATTCATCATTAACAACTATATTGCATACTGTTTTCGTACTCTCTCTTTCAAACACCATGACTTTGAACTTATTTACATTCATCATTAGCTCATTCTTCATACATACTTCGTTCATCCTAGATACGAGGGACTGTAGATCTTTCATACTGTTAGCAATCAGCACCGCATCATCAGCATATAACAGACAACATACTTGCAGACTATTCATTTTCGCCCCCAGGCCCACCTCTTCCAATTCTTGCATACAATTAACCATGTATAGATTGAATAACCACGGTGACATTACGCAGCCTTGCTTAACACCTTTTGTGATGTCAAACCACCCCGTAAAATCATCGTTTGCCCTAACACATGCAACGCTTCCCTCGTACAGCGATGCGATTGCCTGTATAAGATTTGTATTCACACCATACTTAGACAACACCTTCCATAACTTTTTTCTGTCAACTCTGTCGTATGCTTTTTGTAGATCTACAAAAGCACAGAAAAGTTTCTGTTTTTTTTTCAGTTAGTTAGTTTCTGTTTAGTTAGTTACTAAAAAATAAAGATGTTTATATCCTTTGTACCTTGTTTGTGTAAATGTATGTACTAAAAAATTAATTAATAAGTAAAAATAAAATAAAAAAATAACAGAAAAGTACGTATGCGACGGTGCAATATGAATGAAGCAAGGAGTTCGTACCAAGACAGAGTTGTGTAGCGGTTCATCCTCCCTCATTCAATAAGCATGAAATATTCCCCTTGTGCTCAGACGGCAATAATAATACATCAATCATAAGTACACATAATTCAAGAGGGTTTGGGAATTCATGACCTACATTAAATCGATCGTCCTTATTCCTCCGCCCCATTCCGTAACGTGACGGCCCCGGCTTTACCCGTTCCCCGTGGGGTGAACCACCTAGACGTCAATGCAGTACGATAGACAACACGACGCTAATACTGGGTTCCATTGACAAAACAGAATATTAAAAAAATACAGCATCGAAGAAAAGTTCAGAATTGTGAAAAAAAATAACTCACCTAACCTATAGAGGCCTATTTGACGGCCTCCATGGTCGAGGGGTAAAGCTCTCGAATACGAATCCGAAGGTCGCGGGTTCAAATCCCTGCGTGCGCAAGTAAATTTTATTTAATTAATTTGTGTTGTTTCACAATAAATTAATTTAAAAATAATAAATAGTATCTTTGCCCACTTTCCAGGGTGAAAGATACTCTCAGTATCGCCCTGCTGAAAGAACACCATTCAGAATTGAAACGTTGCTTGAAATGGCTTTTAGCCGTGTTTGGTGACCAGATCTAAATAGCCAGATATTTCCCCACCTCCCTCGTCTCCTTCTCCTTCCCCTCCCCAATACCCTCAGCCTCACAACATTCCCCAATTGGGAATGCCATAGTCTCCAGACGGCTCCAGACGGTTGGGAGCAGTTGGGACTCTTGTGCGGTATTGATGTAAAAAAAAATAGCAACCTTAACTAACCAAATCTCTTGTTTTATCGTGTTCGGTTTTTATTTATTTATTTATTCTGAGTTTTTACAGATGTTCTCATTTTGGTGAGAGCATTTGTAAAAGAGAGTTGCTTACGTGAAAAGAATCCAGTTTTATCACTGTTCTGTTTTCACCGATCACTATCAAAAACTAACCCAACCTAACCTAACCTAACCTTAACTACCCCAACCCAACCTAACCTAATTATTTGATCGTGTTCTGTTTTTATTTATTTATTAATAATGGGTTTTTACAGATGTTCTCACTTACGTGAGAATCCAGTTTGGTCACTGTTCTATTTTAACCGGTCACTAACAAATACTAACCTAATCAAACCTAACCTCAATTAACCTAACTTAATCTAAATTTACCTAATCCAGTCGATTATTTGATTGTGTTCTGTTTTTATTTATTTATTTATACTGGGTTTTTACAGATGTTCTCCCTTACGTGAGAATCCAGTTTGGTCACTGTTCTATTTTAATCGGTCACTAACAAATACTAACCTAATCAAACCTAACCTCAATTAACCTAACTTAATCTAAATTTACCTAATCCAGTCGATTATTTGATTGTGTTCTGTTTTTATTTATTTATTTATACTGGGTTTTTACAGATGTTCTCCCTTACGTGAGAATCCAGTTTGGTCACTGTTCTATTTTAACCGGTCACTAACAAATACTAACCTAATCAAACCTAACCTCAATTAACCTAACTTAATCTAAATTTCCCTAATCCAGTCTATTATTTGATTGTGTTCTGTTTTTATTCATTTATTTATACTGAGTTTTTACAGACAATACAGTTTTGTTACTGTTTTGTTTTAACCGGTCACCATTGATGCCCTGTTTTAAGCTAATGAAAAGTACTGTAATCACTCCTGGGCACATGAAAAAAAACATTATACAACATACAATACACTAGCGCCCCTAGCGCCACTAGCGGGAAACATCTCTAACAGAAAAAAGACATTTGCGAATCTTGACTTGAACGACCCACATACTCGTGTATCGTTCATCAAATATCCAAGTCTTAATTATTTAGTATAATATATAAATACCTCTAAAAAACCACCTTCTGATTTTAGGTTAAGTCGTAAATAGACATTTCTCAGACGTCATAATATAACACCATAAATCCCTCAAGTATCCATTAAATTTTAAGGCTGGTATGCGGGACCAACTGCGGTTGAGCCAGCGGCTGAGTTAATGGATAATTTTGCCTAGGCGAAGACACTGTGTCGCATACTTCGTTTCGTGGATAATGCTAATGGTTCGATCACAAACACTTTTTAATGGTGTGATGATTATATTTTTAATTTGTGTTAATACGGTAGTGTCTCTGAAATTAAGGACTGATCTAGAAATTAATTTGAATATAGTCTTTAAGGCTAAATTAATATTATTGTTTTTTTCTTGAAAACGATGTAATGAAATTAAATTTTTTTTATTATTAATTATTTTTTTTGAGATTTAAAATACCTCATTTCAATATTAAATCATTTTACAAAATAATATTAACATAACCCAAATGAAATATGAAAACGGAAAATAAAAAAAAATTAAATCTTCATAAAAATAATTAATAAGAAAAAAATAAATATATTCTTTAGACTTTCATAAAAGGTCAATAGATGTCTCATATCAATAAAAAAATCGGATATTAATCGGAAGACACTGTCTAGTTTGCAATTGTGTTCCTTAAGAACTTTGTAATCATTATAAAGATAGCTGCCGATAATATGGGATAAAAAAAATTGAGAATAATATTAACAAATCTTAAATTTGAGATATGATACCGATGAAGATGGCATAAATTGAACTGGTCTCATTAGCTTAGTTGGTTAAGTGATTGCCCCGGATAGGCAGAGGACCTGGGTTCGAGTCCCAGATGCGACAGAAATCTTTTTATTTTCTGTATTTTTTTCCGTTTTCATATTTCATTTAGGTTATGTTAATATTATTTTCTACAATGATACAATATAATAATTTTAGTATTTTAATTAGAAGCATTAATTGATTTGTGGTTTTGCCATCATTATTAAATAAATTAAAAAAAAAAAAAAAGTTTATTATAAACCACGAATATATCTTATTTTTCGCCAATCGGTTTCGCTTAGCTCGAGCTTTGTCGGGGTATATATAATGACTAAATAATAATACTGAGTTATCGGTTATATATAGTTACAGAATACAATGGAGCGAAATAGATATAATACGAAAGAAAGAGAAAAGAGAACAAAATATTAGGGGGAGACAACAATAATTTTAGGCTTACACTTGATGCTATAAACACTGACAGAGTGTCCGTAAGAACGATTTTGCAATTATGTTTTCCTTTGAGGTTCAACTTATTTATAAAAAAAAATATTTTTAAATAAATTATTGATACAGGACGGTCTGTTGTTCGTGAATGTTTTAAGTATGTGAACTAATTTCTTGAAATTAAGTTTAATTCTGTTGGCCTATTTAGCATATTTATATAAAAATAGCGCTTCATTTTAAACCATTAATTTATTTTTTAATCATCGCCAACCGGTTTTTCTTATCCCATGCTTCGTCAGGGTAACATTTAAAATTAAACAAATATACGTAGATTAAGCGTATAATATATAGGTGAGATATACATATATTATATATATCGCATGCATCGTGTACATGTGAAAATGTTGAACTTGTGAAATCATATGCTTATTTAGGTATCATCATTGATTGTTTTTTCAAGTGGGATTTAAAAATAAATAAGGTTTGTGTACGATTAAGATAAATTGTTAGTAGATTATTTAAATTAAAATTCTTTGTTCCAATCTCTACAGTTCGAAAATTTTATTTATCATTAGAGGAATCGGTTAAAAGGTATGGTATTACAGCCTGGGGACTTTCCTGTAAAACAAACATCAATCATGTTCAATCAGTACAAAATTCATTGGACAAATTATTAGCTCATAAAAGTTTATACGAACAAAGGCATAATATTCCATACTTTTATCAGAGTCTCAAAATTCTTTGAATTAGATCAATTTTGTTGTACAAAATTATATTTCAGCACATTAATATCCTTATATTTATTACAAATAAACTAGAGCACACTTACAATACTCGTCTCAATTTTAATGAAGGATTAATGGTTCCTAAATATAAAAACAAATATGAACAAAGAACTTTAGATCACATGATTCCTATTTGTATAACTATGTTACCCGCTGAAATAAACAAAAAAAAGCTCTATTAAAACTAAACCATTAATAAACACATTGAAAACTTGGTCAGCTGAAAGAAGCTATTTGTATTAGAAATAGGGAAATATTATTTGATTTATGATTTATTGCTTTCGTTTCTGTTTTTATTTTATTAATTTTTTTAATATATTTTTGTTGAAATATTTTAGAGTAATATTCTTGATAAATATTTATGTTTTAAGCTTGTTACATATGTTTTTATTTTATTTTATATGTTGTTTTTTAATGTTTTTATTTTGCATATTTTGTAACCTTGTCTGTAAATTTTATGTTTTAAATAACAAGCTCCCGTTAGACAAACTACAAAAAAGTAGTTTATCGGGACTTTTTGAATTGTATTTTTTCTCTTGTAAAATTAAGTAAAAAAATAAGTATGTGACATATAAAATGAAACAATGGAACAGTGAAACATATATATATACATATATATTTTTTTTTGAATGGGACTACACAACAAACGAATGACTTACCCTTTATAAACCACTATTTCGTTAATTTCACGTTTGGCGTAATGTTAATCCGTATTTCTACAAAAAGTGAACTTCTCTTAATTACACAGTTCCTTTATGTATGCCCTCCTATGTATTCAGTCTTCTCGTTCCTCCAGTTTTCCATTAAAGCTCGCGCCCCGTCGAAAGCGCCTACTCTATGTAGCCTTTTATGTGTATAATGTAGCCCACCCCCGTGATGAAAAAGCGCAGAGGGTTTTTCATTATTTTGTGCGAATGCAAAGGTTCTAAGTACTTTGTTTTTAGGTACGATTATCGCTGCTCTTCATTCCGAGCCATTGCTCCGTTGAAAAGCGTGGAAATTGGGAAAAAAATAACAGTATTGGAAACAAAAATAGTTTTTTCGCTCTCCGTTTTTCATCAAAAATCAATTAAATTCATCGTACGTGAACGGTAATTTCGCAGAACTCAAAGACAATGGCAAATGCGTTGATTTGTTCCCACGATGACTGCACGGGTTGGCTGGATGCGGCGAGAGAAATTCTGAAAAAATGAACTCCGACTATCGAGGTTATGTTCGGATCTTTTTAACAATACGTAAAAGTCCTACTAGAAGATTAAGACGAAACTAACCTAACTTCTGGTTTACAAAGATTATTTTATATAAATCATGTTCAGATCTGTGCACATTTTTGGTATGGGATATATACCTTGCGATTTGAGAGGCGGGTATGGTTACCGCTGCCCCGGGAACCATTTATTGGATAACCAACATCTCTGCCATAGATCACCCAAAGTGGTTTGCCACGTTTGATGACTTAGCAGGGGGTTCCCGGGTTGGTGGGGTGAGGTTTGTCCTGGTCTTGGCTGCGGATGGATCTACCCACCGATTGAGGAAGACCCTTAGATCTCTCAAGCAGGACTTTCTCGATACATCGCCTTGCATTGCAGTAGGAGGGATAGATTCATACGTCCGTCACTTCTGGACACACTGACCTCAGATTACTACCCACCCCTCAATAAAAAATACATGTATGTGAAACACTTTTTTTTTCAATTTTTTCTGGATAATAATTATGTAATTACTTACCAAATGAATTATTTCTTTTTGAAGGGCGATTGTTTCGGTTTTGTTTTGTTATTTTAAGGCTTTCACCCATTAAGGGCGATCTTAGCCATATTTAATCAGTTAGATTTTAATAGTACAGATTGTTCTTAAAATTAGTTACTTTTAAACAGGATATATTTTTTTTATGTTAGTACCGCACTCTCAAGTGCTCCCAACCGTACGGAGACAGTAAGACTGCGGCATCCCCAATTAAGGGAAGGTATGTTGTGAGACTGAAGGTTGTTGAAGGGGGGTAAGAGATGGGGAAGAGGACGGTAACCAAACACGGCTTTTTTCATTTTTTACATGAATACCGCACAAGAGTCCCAACTGCTCCCAACCGTCTGGAACCAGTGAGACTATGGCATCCTCAATTGGGGAATATTGTGAGGCCGAAAAGCCATATCAAGCAACGTTTAAATTCTGAATGGTGGTCTTTCACCAGGGCGATACTGAGAGTGTCTTCCACTCTGGAACGTGCGCAAATATGGTAAATATTATTTTATAACACAAATAAAAAAAATAAAAAATTATTTGCCTATGTCGGGATTTAAACCCACTATCTCCGGATTCGTAGCTATGTATCGTAACAACTCAACCACGGAGGCTATCAAATTACATACTAATTTAAACTAAAAATTATTAAAAAAAAAAAAACATTGAGATAAAAATACTGATAGTTAAAATGAAATACTATGACACCGAATAATGGCACCGGGAAATTAAAAAATATTGTCAGGTTATCTATGCCTGAAAATATTTGTGTTTCTTTTGTATGTGTATTCACATATGTTCCAAACACATCTATTAGAGATATTAACATGCCTATTGCATATATATATATAATATATTATGTACCAGCTGATGTGTACCCGGCCTTGCTCGGGTTTTTTCACTTGTCATTAGGGTGCCATAATTGATTTGAAAGCGAAAGTAACTATCTCCAAATAAAGAAACATTTGAATATTTTATTTCATTCCAAACGTTTATTTTTTCAAAATATATCTAAATCATAAAGTTCTTAAGAAGGTACTTACTCGTGTTTTCCATTTTGAAAATATTCTACCCACAAAAACCTTCTTCTTTGAATGTCCAATCTGTGGCTAACCAGAGTGTTATATTTCCATGGGCTAACCTAAATAAAACATGGCGCTTTCAATGTTTTTCATACTCTTTTTAAAACGATATATCAACAGTTTTACATATTGGATTTCATTCAAACTACTTTCTAAACCTTTCCGGCACTAATAAAAACAAACTGTGCTAATTTCAGCGAAACCGGTCCAGTAATTCTCGAGAACATCGAGGACACACAAATTTACAAACTTACATTGATTTTAATATAGATATGATGCTTTTAAGTAAATGTTTTGTTGGTGTTTCTAATAAAAATATAAAAAAAGATTCGCACAATAATTGGTTTCGACGAACATGTATAAATTGAATCCACCAATTTAATAATCCAACTGAATTTATAAATCATTTTACCTATTATTACGACGCATTTCGTGGAATCATCCAATAAGAACTATATGTTGCGTGATTTTCGTAATTTCACATCAATTTTCCGTTTCTTTGTGTTCTAAACCTACTATACGTGGGCCGTCGGTGGGATGGGGAACCCGTGTAGTTTAAATTTCAGGTATTTAAAATGCTAGCTGCGTTTGTTAAATCTTGGTTTGTGGTAGGTCAATTTTGAAAGGTATTTCTGCGGATTTTGAAAATCAATGACTTACGGGCATCTCTCACTCAATTGTTTATTGATGAAAATGCGGTTTTGCATTAAAGCTTTGACTTTTTTGATTTTTTGATTTCACTGCCGGAAACCAGGGTGTTTATTTTTTTTCCTTTAACTTTATATATACGTTACTTTCCTCAGTAGTCAACGAGTAAGACATGGCACGATCAGGTGAATCAAATATTTGAGTCGGGTAATGTCAAGAGTCAGAATAATAATAAAAATGTTTTATTATCTTCTTTTTTTATAACAAAATAACAAATAATGATTACCTCTCTGGAATTTCCCGTGCTGAGGATTTCATTTACAAAATATAAAATTACATTATGTTAAATTGTTGTGCTTGATGAAAAACATAAAATAATTGTAAGGTGAGTTGTTTTAAGTGCAGTTGTTAGTCTGTATTTGGTGTTAATATATTTTCTATTTCAGATCTCCCTATGTAACGTATCCGGTGTTTTATTGGATTTAAAAAAATTATTATGGCTTTTGTGATTTTTGAAGGATAGTGGAATTTTTTTGTAGAGTTTAATACCATAGTTTAAGAAGTTTTTTTGTCCAAATGTTGTGTTTGTGGTTCCTTGTTAGATGTGTTTTTAACTCTGATATCTGGTGTTAATAACGGAACAATAATAATATTAATAAATAACAGTAGTACATGTGAAACGATACATGACTGTGATTGAAGCAAAGAGTGCGTACCAAGACGGATATGTGGCAGTCTATCTTATTTGCCTACTCCTGCGAGGAGACTGCATGATAGGTTGTTAGTTAGTTATTTAAGTCAAGATCAAATTAATGTAACAAAATCGTTAGTTCGCCCGATGCCAAAGGTCCAAAGATCCCACAAACGCTGTCTCAAAAAACGTAATTATTTTCCTTGCGTACGAGATACGAATACAGTAGTAACTTGACTAATTCACATAACTCAACTGACACGTGTGAGATGGCCCCTATTATTACTAAGGGTTTTGATTAAGTACGCCAACTTTATCCAACGTAACTGGAGCATATTATATAATAAATTCACTTGGTAAATTTTCTACCACACGATCCTACATTCAGCTATAAAGAGTGCGATGTTTTAAAAGTTTCTCCCTTAAGCCTCAGCATTCAGAATTTCTATGTACTTATTACAAACTTCCCTCGAAACCTTGAAATTTTTATGCACTTGATAAAACTTATTTTATTTTTTATGATAATATCCATGCGGATGTCTGGTTGAAAAATTAATAATTAAATTCCATAAATAGATAGAATCTCAATGTATTCACCGAAAAATATAAATAACACGTTTGGTTCTGTTGTTATACATGTTTTATCGTTGTTATTATACGCGCTCATAAAAGCTCTTTATTACTTACGTATTTTTTACATTATAGTCTATGTTTTATGTTTTATGTATACTATATAAAAGCAGTAAGGCGTTAATTATTAAAAAAATGAAAATATTAGAGGTATGAAAAAATTAGCAGCGATTCCTTAAATGCTACTTAAGTAGTCTTGAGATTTCTGGTTTAAATATGTCGTATTTTACTTTGTATTTTTGAAACGAGTGACTACTCTCCCTGTACGATTCTTTTAGAGTTTAGCGTGCTTCCTCTCTCATCCGTATTAACATATCTCATTTTCAACAGTTACAGTACAGAAATAACGAAATTGTACCAATATACATAAACGAGTAAAGTGAGTTTTGTGATATGTACATACTTAGTTGGATAATATAACATGGGTCATGGGGACAGTTTTGTGGCTATTTTATGACATTTGTCAAAATGTAGTCGATAAACTGTCTGCACGTGACGTTAAAAATGTCATTATCACAGTATAAATCTTCAAAGCATCGAAATTCAATAAACAGTTGAACCACTCTGTTGATTAGCGAGTTCTGATCAGCAGAAGTTCTCGCTTTTGAAGCATAAAATAATACTTGAGTTCTCCATTAGTATATTTTTTAGGGACGTAGAAGTTAATCTCTTTCAATATAGACGGATTATATATTTATTTAAAAAAATTTAAAAGGACAAACATTCACGGTTTACTAATAACCTTAAAATGTTTGAAAATCTCTTACTACCATCACAGTAAGCGGAAGATATTACTTGTGTTGTGATGGAGGACTTAGCCAGCCAAGAATTGCCAAGCGATGCCAACTCAGCCACTGACCGGTCGATTAAAAGAATAATTTAAAAAAAAAAGTTTACTTGAAAATACTTTTGGCGGGTTTTTAAGGTGTAAAAGGCATTAATTAATTACAATCAAACATCAGTGTTAAGAATAAGAATAGATATAGGAACAGATATCCGCAAAGAAGCTACTCCTTTTTATTACATGCAAATGTTTTATATTTTACCTTTCATGTTTTTTCGCTTCTACCACAAGAGACAAACTAGAGAAAATAAAGAAATGAAAAATAAGTTCAATTAACACAAAAAAACTCTAAAACGTTAACTTAACCTTACTTTGGGTGAAATTAATCAATGATTTCAAATATAGCAAATTTATCTTCGAATCATTTCAGGGTTTTGAAAGTCCTATGTGAGATAGTGACATTAGCTTTTTTTCAGGCTTTAAAAAAAAGGGAATAACACACATAAGTTCCAACTGCTCCCAACCGCCTATAGCCACTGGGACTACGGAATTCCCAATTGTAGTATGTTGTGAGGCTGACAGAAGTCGGGAAAGGTAGGAAATTAGGAAGAGGAAGATGGAGAAGTATTTGGCTATTCAGATCTGATCACCAAACACGACTAAGTCCATTTCTAACAACGTTTCGATTCTGAATGATGTTTTTTCATCAGAGCGATAGCTTATATGACTCACGATTCTAGGGTTTTCCTGTTCTGTGGGCACCTAGTTCAATAATATTTTCCACGGGCCTCTTTTCAAGGCCTTTATTCGTTATTTTGAAATATGGCAATAGTCACTGCTGAAAAACGTACAGAATTTCTCCAAATGAATACGAAATGAGACTGAACTGTTTGTCATGCAAATTCCACCATGGGTAGACCCCTCCCACTTGTAACCCAATCAGTGCACGAATAATGGTCCTTCATAAGACCTGTTAACTAAAAATTCAAATACCGTAAAAGGGGCTTTTATGGAAACCGAGGGGCCATTTGAAAATAGAATTTATAAAATGTTTTTATGTCAGTACTTAAAATCAAGCCTCCCGGATTACCCCGTTATGGTTTGTATTTTGTTATTTGATTATGGTGGTAATTTTATAACCATTTTCAATGTGTACTCGCACCGCCATAAATTTTCTATAATTTCGCAACAAATGTCATGAAATTCGCCAAAAAATACCACGTCAAATTAAAATGTACCTGGTTACTAGTAGTTCATGTAACAAAAACTCATAACATAAAACTCATTTAGCAAATAAGACGAAAATCGCGCGAATGTAATCCGTCTTCCAAAAGGTAATCGACCAACCCGAGAGAAGTTTCAAATATAATTGTAAAGCCGTTCCGCCAGCAATAAAACAAATTTCTCTGTCATACATGTACAATGTTTGAAAGAGCAATGGGACTCAATCCTGACATAAATGCTATATACTCGTATACCATAGATTTAGTTTTAATTGTACCTGTCTGAAGTTGCCGGTGAAGTCTAAAATAAACAATTCGGAAATAGTTACAAAGGTTTTCTTAATTAAAAAATCATCTCTGTACTAACAGTTAAGGTCTATTCACAGCTACGTACATGCACGTACAGCGGCAGGCATGGCACAGAGAGGGAGTATTCACATTACAGCGTGCGTTAATGTGTTCATAGATACATAAGTGAAAATCTGTTATTGGTTAATTTTTTTACATATATTTACCATACATTTTTTTTATGTGAATACCGCACAAGAGTACCAACTGCTCCCAACCGTCTGGAGCCAGTAAGACTAAGGCATCCTCAATTGGGTAATGTTGTGAGGCTGATGGTAGTGGGAAGGGGAAGGAGAAGGGGAGGAGAAAGGCGGGGAAATACCTGGCTATTCAGATCTGGTCACCAAACATGGCTAAAAGCCATTTCAAGCAACGTTTCAATTCTGAATTGTGGTTTTTCACCAGGGCGATACTGGGAGTATCTTCCACTCTGGAACGTGCGAAAATATACCATATATTATTTTTAATAATTAATTGTGAAACAACGCAAATTAATTAAATAAAAATTACTTGCGCACGCCGTGATTTGAATCCGCGACCATCACATTCGTGGTCGAGAGCCTCACCCCTCGACCATATAAGCCGTACATAATAATGATTGAAAACTGTTGGTTTTCCAAATAAAAAAAAATAAAAAAAATAATGTAAGCAACTGATTTTGCCGTGCCTCCCACTTTACGTGTCTGCACTGCGCGGTGCTGGTAGATGTGAATCGAACTTTATACGCCTAGCCGTTCGGCGCTCGCTCTCGGTCTTGAAAGTGAATGGGAACTCATTTAATAAATTGTGAGGAATTTACTTTACTTTGTTATTTTTAAATTTATTTTGGCTTAACGTGACACAATGCGGACATTTAAATATTCTTAGCCATTTAAAGCATATTATATAAATAAATAAAATAACGTATTTTCATAGGAAGCCAATAACACTAATGGAAATCTCATTAATAATCAAATAAAATTAAATAAAAGTCCGATCCTTAAAATATTCCAAAACAACGAATTACACGCCCTTCCCGGTCCGGTACCTGCTCCCCCCTATCCTTGGCCCTCCACTCCCCCGTTTTTTCAATCTATAACGCATGTGTATCTTAGTTCATAGTTTAATAGTATACTGCCCTGAAGAAGCTACGGTAGTAGCAAAACCCGGTCGGAAAAAGTATATAACAAATAAAAGTGATGTAAATAAAGTTATTGTTTTATTTAAAAAATAAAATATAATAATAATGATAAGATTTAATTTAATTTTATTTATGATGCACACAGTAAACATGAAAAATTACAAATAAAATAATAAATACCAACCCTCCAATAGCGGTGTAGGAACAACATGTAGGAAAACTAATATTATGCAATTACAAAGAACAACAAAAAGTAACAAGAGAAAAGAATGTTTAGGTCAAGTAAAGTTCAGTCAAAATTGAGATTGGAGAAATTTTGTAAAGTTATGAGGGCTATCGCCAAATATGTCCGGAATCCTGCCACTATAGTGGATATTGTATAGTCGACACATCCGCACTAGAGGTTGGGAGACGATTATGTTGGTAATTTGGAAAGGAAAGATTTATGATATGGTAAGCCAAAACGAGTCTAAAATAAGAAAATAAAGAAAATTTCTCAGTAGATTCGTCAGCACTCGGCAGTCGACCGTTCGATAACTGTAAGTTTACTATAAGGTTTTGAATGACAAGAATCCGTTAGTCAAATTACTAAAAAGTAGTTTATGTTTTACATTTTGTAAAATTTCTTACAGTAAATCAAATAAAAATATTCTAGAATTATTTGTAACTGGGCTATTATGTTTTTTTATTTACCAGCTGATGTATTCCCGTCATTTCTCGGGATGTTTTTTTCAAACAAAGTTATGCAGTTGTGAACTCTTGCTTGTCGTTCGGGTGCCATAATTTATTTGACAGCGAAAGTAAAGCCTTATGACGACTATTACTATCTCTAAACAAAGAAACAAAGACAAATTAATTTGAAATTTTTATTTTATTTTTTCAAAATACATCTAAGTAATTAAGTTTTTAACGTACTTCTATTTTCCATTTTTAAAATATTCAAACCAAATAAACCTTCGTTTTTAGGTATGTAATCTATGGCTAACCTCCCGTCACTAATAATAACAAACTGTGCTATTTTCAGCGTAATCGGTCTAGTAATTTTCGAGAAAATCGAGGACAGACAGACAGACATCATTTTCATATATAAAGATTCCAAATCTCGGGAGTGTGGTGCAATGCCATATTTTTTTTGATATACTAATTTACATAATACACATATTATTTCGTGTAATTTTCGGGATTTATAGCTCGTGAGATACCCGGCGTTGCTCGAGGTTATAGATAGGTTGCTTGGATATAAAGTTTGCCAAACCAAGCGTTAATGTAGTTCTACTTTTCACCGCCAGTGGTGAAAGCAGCGCTTCTATACTCTAGCCGAAGCAAGGCGAACCTAGCATTAATGAAGATTTTATGTCTATTGCCAACATTTTTGTGAAAATTTGAATTACAACCAAATTCTTATATGAGATATCTTTTAATGAATTTTAGATTGCGCAATACTTTCACAATATTGCGCAATACTTTGGTCATTTGTACAGAAGGCCGTTAAGACAGGAAGTAAAATGAAAAGTGCCTACTCAACTGCGCAGTAAAGAGGATTGAAAGCCAAAGCTACAAGTTGAACTGTTAATGTTTTACGTTTGTTGTAATGTTTTTATTAGGTATATGACAACACAGTTTGAGACAAAGGGGGGAGAGTTATAATGACACCCTCCGGAAATGCGCCTTTATTGTTTTCTTAATCATCATTAAATCTACTGACGGCAATGTAAATATTACGCCATATTTTATTGAGGAAATTATCGCCGCGTTATTGAGGAAACGTGTTCGTGGAACATATAATTGATAATAGAGAGAAGGGAGATGGGTCATATAAAACCGAGCGCACCAAAGCGTTGCCAGCGATGTTCACCTACCACTGCTACTTCAAATCACATCTACGCACGCGGTGTCCCATTATTTTTTTGAAGGGACCTCTCACAAGAGCGGTCCTGTACAGAGCATATACGGGGTAACTATATCGCTACCCGGTTGACGAGCGTTGTGAGGTGGGTTAAGGGGGGCTATAGGAATGGAATTGTGAATGCGGGCATTAAAGAGGCCCGGATTAAATGTAGGTGGAAAGATGCCGTTAGCTCATTCCACATACGAGCCGATTTATACAAAAATGAGTCGACAAAACGACCCATTCTCATGGAACCAACATCAACTATGAACGGATGTTCCGCTCGTATCCGTCGAGTTTTACGCACATGCACCGGCGCGAAGGGGATCAACGCTCCTAGCTCCTTCAAGCAGGCTCCATTGAAATATCTGTAGAACAGTCACCATACCTACATTACGTCTGCGCAGTTGAGATGGCAGTCGATCTGTTAACAACGGATTGTTAATCAGACAAGCCCCCCTCCTTTGCACAGAATCAAGCAGGGTTATCAAGTATTTGGAAGCTTCAGCCCAGAGGTGACTTCCAAATTCAACTGATGGAAGTACTTGTGATTTTTATAGGATTAGCAGTTGGTCACTATTGAAGAATCTGCTAGCCATATATAAGACAAACAATAAACGCGTAACTTTTATTGCTTAGCCAATTTGATCGCCCGTGCAGTTTGGTCGTAGCTCGGCGACAGATGACTCGCTTCTACGCCATATCTTTATCTCCCTTTATTTCTATTATCAGAAATGTAAAGATACAACGGAGAAATACAAAACTAATTAGATTACAAATAAGGAAAAAAGGCAGGCCATACAAACATATGTACATCTTCTTCCCCTTGTCCCATCGCATCTAAAAGGCGTCTCCAGGCGTCCCTATCCTGTGCTACATCGACGGCATTCGTCCATAGTAGGTCGAGCCTCTCCTCGTGCAGCCTCTGGAGTTGCTTCTCCCACCTGTGTCTGTGGCAGGTTATTAGAGATCTTCCCCCTGGCGCGGAATTCAATCTTTTGACATTCTTAATACGTGCCCGAGCCACTTGCATCAGTTGCAATTTTTTCATGAATAGTAACAGTAGTTCGGTGATTAGCTACTCCCAGACCATCGAGTTTCTTATTCGATCCCATTTTGTGACTCTTGCCACTCCTCTCGGGTTGGACCCTGAAACGTGTTCGCTCGTTCAACATCCAGATCTGGTGACCATAAGTTAGCTTGGGGCGATACACTGATTTGTACACTGCCAACTTTGTCTCTTTACTTAGCTCAGCTTTCCTTATCACTGAGCTGTAAAGTGGACGCAGCACACCGCATGCCGCACCTATTCTACGGTTAATTTCTCCGTCTCGCCGCCATTGGGCCATGCAACTAGGTAATAAAATTATGAAAGAAATTACTTCAATAGAAAATATATTTAACTTTAAAAAATAAAATCTGAAAATAATAATTAATATACGTGCAAGAATCATTAATGCAAAGTTTGCAATTGAACATACTTAAAATATGTATTTTAAAATTTGTTGCTTATCAAACGTCAATGCCTTTGTAAATATATATGTTTATATATTAGAATACATCTAATGTGATCTAAGTTGAGATGAATAAGTAAACAAATTAAATAAATTCGCATTATGTTTATGTGATTTTGCTCTTCATTAAGGGCTGTTATATAATCCATTGTATTCGATACCATAAACATAAAACTTACGTAGGTACTTAATAAAATACAGTCGATCCTCGTTATAATGAGCCCGTTTATAACAAGTGCACGTCTATAAAGCGCAATAGAGAGTCATTATGACGAGAGAGCTTCATGAATATTGCTAATGAACAACCTTTACGCACATTGTAATGAATCATTGCCCATATTCTTGTTTGCTAGGGTTAATCTTTGTTTGCTGAGATATTATAGAGAAACAATCAATGTGGAAAGGCACTTTAATATGAATAATTGCATCAGATTACGGAGTATTTAATGGCACAACCGTATCTTCATTCTTAAAACTATGTTTTAAATATCCGTTTTTACATTTTTATATGTACTAGATGACGTGTACCCGGTGTTTCTCGTTTTTTTTATGGAATAAAGTTATGAAGTTGTAAATTTTTGCTCATCGTTTGTGTGCCATAAATGATTTGACAGCGAAAGTAATGCCATGTGACGACTATTATTATCTCTAAACAAACAAACAAAAACATTCACTCGAAACATTTATTTTTTCAACATATATCTAAATATTAAATTTCTAATTGGGTACCTACTTGTGATTTCCGTTTTGAAAATATTCTACCCAAACACACCTTCTTTGAATATGTAATCTGTGGCTAACTAGGTATATCTATGGTGTAACTCAATACAACATGACGGGTTCAATGTTTTCGATACTAATTTTAAGACGTTATGGCAACAGTTTTACACATTGGATTTCATTCAAACTACTCTCTAAACCTTCCCAACGCTAATAAGGACAAATTGGGCCTATTTTAACGAAACTGTCTAGTAATTTTAGAGAAAATCGAGGACAGGCAGACAAACATTCATTTATACATATATATATAAAGAGAGAGAGATTACGGCGTTGTAGAAACATATTACGCTCCAACATATTACTACATACAAAATATTGCATACTCCGACCTGCAGAAGTTCACGGTCACTGACAAAGTGGAAGACTGGAGAAGCAGAGGAAGGTCACCGATGCATCGGAGTGACCAAATTTTGCAAGTGTCGCGAACATCGCGCGTCTCTCCTCATAGCGCTGGATCGCGTGGCGTGGAGGAACCTTGTACGCCAAGGAGATTGAAGTGGTGGTTACGATCCTCAGCAAAGAGGAAGTGTCTCAAGAAGAATGGGGTTCTAATGTTTCTAACAGAATCTGGTAAATATTTACCTTGAAAAACTTAATATCATTTCAGTTAATTAGACGGCCTCCATGGTCGAGGGGTAAGGCTCTCGACTACGAATCCGAAGGTCACGGGTTCAAATCCCAGCGTGCGCAATAAATTTTATTTAATTAATTTAAAAATAATATATAGTATATTTGCGCACGTTCCAGAGTGGAAGATACTCTTAGTTTTGCCCTGGTGAAAGACCACCATTCAGAATTTAAAGGTTGCTTGAAATGGCTTTTAGCCGTGTTTGGTGACCAGATCTGAATAGCCAGGTATTCCCCACCTTCCTCTTCCCCTTATCTTTCCCCTCCCCAATACCTTCAGCCTCACAACATTCCCCAATTGGGAATGCCATAGTCTCCAGACGGCTCCAGACGGTTGGGAGCAGTTGGGACTCTTGTGCGGTATTCATATAAAAATATATATATATATATATATATATACGTAGCAATCAGTATAAGAGAGACAGAGTGCTGTATTTTCATTGCTTCCCTCGGGAATGGAACCAAAAGTGAATATTTTAAATTGTGTTTTTAATTTGCATGCATATATATGTGTTATTTTATAATTATATTAGGTTAGATTATTTTGGGTAGATTTGCTTGCTCTTTTGATATTTTTACTTTATATTTGATTATTTATACCCCAAGCTTATTCTAAATTGTTGTATAGTATTCTAAATTGTTCATGTGAGTGAGTCTGCTGCTCATAAATATTTTATGTCATAGTATTAATTTGCATATATATATATATATATATATATATATATATATATACTATAATGACGGATATACTATGTAGTACATCTGTTATTTTACAATTATTTGGGTTAAGTTGGTTAGTGTAAAGTGAACTTGAAGTGAACCTTAAAAAAACTGCCCTACAGAAATTTTCTCTTATTATTATTATTAAAAGATACTAAGCCAAATTCACACGGGCTTTTATTTATTTCTACGCGGAAGGCACTTATAGTGTGTAATCTTCATTTCATGGTTGTGATAATAAAAAGAGTATGGATGTTTTAGAGGGCTTTTACATGTTGATACATTTATCACATAGTTATACAAAGGAGAGTAATAATACAGTAGATAAAATAATAATTAATAAAGTGTACAAGAAGTAAGTAGGTACAATATAAGTATGTGGTTACAGCGCAATGAATAGCAGTTTTACCTGCGGTTACATTATAACTGCAGGTTGTACAAAAGAGTACAACAAGTCGTTTAGTACATAATATAATAACATAAGTATAAAAGTGGTAAGAAGGTAGAGACTATGTAAGTCGCTAGTTACAGCGCAATGGGTGGGTAATAGGTTTATAATTAATATGACGTTGTAAAACATGAACACTTGTAAAGCGTGTTTATAATACAGCAAACCTTTATTACCCCCGATAGGGTGTTTTATAGAAAAATTACATAATGAGTAGAACGGTAAAAAAGGTGCACACGAAAAACTTAAATTTAAAATAAAAATTAAAATAAACTGATTTTTAGCCTAGAAACAGTGTTGTAACGGTAAACATCAATGGAATTAAACTCATTACTAAGCCTGTATAATCTTTGTACAGGAGGGTTCTCGAAATAATTATTCGAAGACGCTGGATTATTATACAGTGCCATCTGTCTCGTACTACGGGTAGAATACACGCAAGGCAATAAGGCCCGTTGAATCCAGGGCATCCAATCTGCCATTCGCTATTTTTAAGAGATATACTAAATCGCTCACTGTACGCCTTTATGATAAATCGGTTAAGTTAAGTAGGCCCATTAAAAAGTATGATTAAGATTTTCGATTGGAATACCTAACTTGTAATTAATAAATCAAAGAAAATTATGCTGCATTCTCTCAATTTTTTGTTGGTGAATCTTATAAAATGGAGCCCACAAACATTTATTATTTAGGTTTTGGCGAGACGGTTCGATGATAGTTGATCCACCCGATATTTGGCCTCCCGACAGTTGATCTTAGTATTTTCTCAAAGCCAACTGCATATATAAGTATGTCGTATTTTGTTATTTGGCCGCATATCGTTACTGCATACTCCTCCGGGGACTCGGCATTATTATTAGTAAAAAATATTTTAATTAGCGGATTCCCTCGCCTCAAGACGCCTGCGCCGAATATCCTCTCTGCATACCTACTTTACGAATGGGGACATACAGCAGAAATAATTATTTAGGGGACTAACTGTTGGGGGGTCAACAGTCTGGGGCCAACTGACGAGGGATCAACTGTCGGTTAACCTACTGAAACAATGCTGACCAAACAAAGCGACTATTAATGTAAGAGTAGTTTAACACTAGTTTAGTAGTTTAACAATTAGTGAATGTGGGAATTACTTCTGCGGGTCATCGAAGAAAATCACGAAGTTATTTGTTTTTACTAATAAAATCTAAGTCTAATCCATTAATTATTCTTAAATCTATCTACTCCCCCTGGGAAAGCGGTCAAGCTCCCTGGTTCCGAATCCAGCGGAGGCGGGTTTGGTCATGATGTGCGTAATTTTTTTTTTGCTCGGTTACAGGTTGACATACGAATGAGAACATTATTATTACAAAAAAATCATTTAAAATACACCGATATTTTTTTTTCCAAAATAAAGAATGTTACATTTTCACTCACTTAACTACAATGATAACTTATTCCAATTTTATGCATTTAAATTATTTTGTTCATTTGATTTTAGATTTTACAATTTGGGGGCGGGTATGGGCACCTCCGCCCCGGGAATCATTTATTGGAAAACCCACAACTCTGCCATAGGGCACCCCGATTGGTTATCTACATTCGGTTACTTACCAGGGGTGTCTGGCTCCATGGGGTGAGGTTTTCCATCAGCCAACTGCGTGGAGGACCGGGTAGGCAGAGACAGATATAGGGAAACCCTTTGATCTCTCCCGCCGGACTCTTTCGAGCCATCGCCTTTCACTGGAGTGGGTGGGATGGATTCATACGTCCGTTACTTCTAGACACACTGACCCATATTCCTACCCACCTTTTCCTTCCCAAAATTTTCTCCCCTTCCTTTCCTTATAAATAACCCTACACACAGAATCCCAAAATATGACATAAACCTCGAGGGAAATGTAAAAAATCATGTAAAAAAATAAAGAAGGAACAATTTATTTTTTTAATATACCTAACCTTATTTCTTTTCTAATTTCGTCTGGAAGGTAACTATATAAATTGCCCCCCTCTGACCGATTGCCAAATTGTCTATATTACAAAAGAGATAGAAACGGGACAAGTTATTGAACAGCGTGTAAGGAATGAGGTGTATTCGTATATATATTTCTGACTGTTTCTTGGTGAAGCAAAATATTCGAATATTCATCCTATAATTTAATTTATTACGTAAAATACACTCTCTTTAACTTAAATAATTCAATATCAGAAGAGCGGTATTAGGACACTGAAGAAAGGTATTGACCCGGACGGCGGCACTGGGAAACGAATGTGAGGATCCCGGCTCAGCAGCGGGAAGCAAGGCCGCTTCCTGGGAATACCACTGCGGTATTCAGAAATATTTAATGAGTAGGTACCGCCTCAAAAGACAAATCTTAAACAAATATTCTGTCGATATGAAAGTCACATCATCCTGATGGAATATTATGATAAGATAAAAAAAATGGGGCACACGTTAAGTGATGTGACTTATGTAGATTTCACCACGACAATTTATTAAAAAAAATCCTTAAAAAATCTCATCATAATGATGTTATGATTAAATTTCTTTCTCGAAATCATTAAGCAAGAAAATCTGGCCATCATTTTCTCATCAACCATCTACTGTTTCGTATTTTATTTACCTTACGAAAGTGTGTCTTTAAAAAGAAAATAAGACGACGTTTCGCTCAATAAATAAACAGAATTTATTAAAACAAAACACTTTTTTACGATGCTAAAGAAATTTTGTATAACCGAATTTTTTATTGACGGTGGAATTTAATGATCAGTAGAATACCGACACGTTTATTTTGGAAATCATTAAAACCAGCTTGTTATGAGGCGTACATTTTTCGGGAACAATAATAACTATGTACGGAAGATATTTTTCCACCTTCTTTTATAAAATAAAAAATACTAACATCAGAACAAAATTATGAACTTAAAAAAAATAACGAATGAACGGAAAATAACAATATGTTACAAGCTATATTATAGCGAATACTCTAAAATGACAATGCCTCAAGCTCCTGACATTTGTTGGCAACATACTACGCTAGCGCCCTCTGGTGGCCCGAGTTGTACGAATTGTTTTTTTTTCTGTGAAATGCATTCTTAACAAATTATAGAAATATTAAATTTTAAAAGTTAATATTAGGTAACTTACATACGATTTTAATCCCGTTTTGCTCGTCAATTAAAAAAAAAATAAGGAGGCTATTAGGTTTGAACTAACAGTTATAAGCCTCGCCGCTTGTCAGTCGTGCTCTGTCTGGTGGATTAGAAAGAGAATAAAACACTTGTATAGTAAATTGTGATCAATTTTCTTTATTTTCTATTTTTAAACTTCTTTTGGTTCAAAATATCACAGTTCTCGTCATTTTTATCCCATTACAGCAATATACTCGTATAAATAAAAATTAATGATAAGAATTGTATGGACAAACCCAATTTCGACAACGCGGGCCACTAGAGACTCTAATATACAATGTTGCCATTTCAATGTATGAGTAATGTCCGGAGCTGGAAGTATTGTCACATTTCCACGGTATTTGATTTAAAAATTCTGTGTTGGCGCTGCGAAAGCCATTTCTTTTAAAACTCTCGTCCTGTTCTGAGTACTTACGCACCTGGCCTACTCTCTTCCCTCCTTCAAATCGACTGTATAATGAATATGTTTCTAACGCCTTATAGTTCACGAATTGGGTTAGAAAAATAAATACGATGAAATATTCTCACTCGTCCAATTAAATGTAAATTGACTTAATGGCACCATTTAAAAATAAATTTAAAAAATATTTTTTGTTGAAACCACAATGAAATATATTCAATTATAAAAACGTGATGTGCACATTTAAAAAAAATGAAAACAAAAAAGAAATCTGATTTCACCTGCATACCTTCTTTTTTAATGTAAATACTTCACAAGAGTTCCGACTGCTCCATACCTTATTCATAATTAAGGTATGTTATGCGACTGAGGGGAGTTGGGAAGAGAAGGAGATGGGTAGGACAAAGGTTAGGAAGAGTACTTGGCTATTCAGATCTGGTCACCAAACACGACTGAAGCCATTGAATGGTGGTCTTTCACCAGAGAGATATCGAGAATATCTAACACTTTTCTTAAACAACTAACGTTTTGTTACATTTGAAGATACAATCCAAAATACTTATGATATATTATTGAAATAATTTAAATGAAATTCAACAATATGAATCAGAATAACAAAGAAATGAAAGAAAGATTTGGGTGCAACGAAGTATCGAACTCAGAACCTTTAGTTCACCTGTTGTACGATTCGCTAATTTAGCTACCTAACCCAGTCTCCATTTTTACCATAGATAATATTTTACCATAGACAAACGGGATTGGCAATTACCCATTATTACTTAAGACTGCTCGCACGGCGCGTGTCGCCAACTCCATTCACCCTTACTACTGCAAAATGTATATTCGCATATCGGCTCCCGCCTTTGTTTCTACCTACACGCCCGTGTAGTGTGTGATGTTTGGTCGTAGTTTGGCAATAGTCGACATGCGTTCAAGCAATAACCCCCTTTGTTTCTTATTTCTAATGCTTTTTAACAATCACGTATTTCTCGAAAATGTTGAAAAAAGTTTTTAATTTTTTTTTTCTTACTCTTTCCTGTACGTTCTTTAAAATCATATTATTTTATTTCTCTTTCCGATAGGTTCTTCTAAATCATATTATTTTAATTTAAATGAAAAATACATTCCTTAAGAAAGTTGAGTCCAATCGAAGCCGGTCGAATGCAGAAATATATATAAATAAAATAAATTGACTTCAAACAAAAACATTTTTCATTTAAATTATAATGTCAAGCCACAAAGTGATTGCTTCCTTCGATAAACATATTATTTTATTTCTGTTTCTTGTACGTTCTTTGAAATCATATTATTTCGTTTCTCTTAATAATTTATATCTTTATTAAACTTTAGGAATTTAATGTTTATTTTTTTACGATATGAAGTTAGTGAAGAAATTTTAAAAAGTCACCAAAAGGTAATTTAAGCGGTTTTGCGGGGAACTTTACAAGGAAGGGTTGTAATTATAATTCCGTGCAAATTAAAAGCCATAAAATTGTGGATGTTCTTGTACCGTATTCAATTAATCAAGTTATTTCATGGGCGGTCATTACGCTGAAGATGTTGTCATTTTAACGACTTGCTCGTGATAAATCTGCTTGAAAGCATTTTCTCGAGAAAATGATTTTTTGTAAGAGCCACTTTAAGTTTTATTGCCAGAATTTATAATGAGTGTTTTTTTAAACGATAAAGAACAGTGTTTTTTTGTACCTTCGTATATCGTAAGTCGGGAAGGAGTCGATGTGATTATCGTTAATTTACAAGTACATACTACATACTCTCAGAAACGCCCTGATTAAACGCCAGCGTTCAAAAATCGAAGCCTTGTTGTATTTAAAAATATTTATATATATATGTGATGAGGACACAATCATCCCAACCTTCCGGAGCCAGTGAGACTATGGCATCCCCAATTGAGGTATGTTGTGAGGCTGAAGGTAATTGGGAGGGGGAAGAGATGGGGGAGAGGATAGTTGGGATGTACCTGGTTATTCAGATCTTGTCACCAAACACGGCTAAAATCATTTCAAACAACTCTTTGATTCTGAATGGTGGGTTTTCACCAGGGCGATACTGGAAGTATCTACCACTCTGTAACATGCCGCAAATATACTATGTATAATTTTTATTGAATAAATTGTTCAATAACACAAATTAATCAAATAATATTGACTTGCCACGCCGGGATTACAATCCGCGTTCTTTATATTCGTTGCCGAGGATCGTAAACACTCAACCACGGAGACCGTCATAAATGGTATTAACCGTCTTGGTAACCAGATCTAAACATTTCCTTCCGATCCTCAGTCTGATCAGCCTCCGAACACACCCTAATTAGGGATGCCATAGTCCCACTGGCTCCATTTAGTCAAAAGCAGTTTAAAGTATTCACACAATTTTTTTCAGTCAGAATAACAGAAAAGTATGTATTAGATGATATATGAATGTGAGTGAGGCAAGGAGTGTGTGCCAAGGCAGAGTTGTGTGGCGATCTACCCTCTCTGCTTACTAACTGTTTCAAATCCAGATTTTGTGCTATAACAAATCATAGTTTGAAAACCCCACTGCCTATCCCTATGGAGAAATGGCGGGATGGTAGTTAGTAAGGTAGTTATTTTATTCAGAGGTATTCCATTATGTTTAATTTTGTTAATTTTAATGTATTCACTTTTTACTTTCAAGTATATTCAGGTGTATTTAATTGTATGCAATCGAATTTATTTGTGTTCAAGCGTATTCAACAGAATTCAATAGATATAAAAATATCTTGATTAGTTTTGGGGATATTATGTCGTGTTGCGGCGCCTCCTCCTTTAGCCAACGTTTCGGACGGTGTCCATTATCACAAGAGATATGCAGATCGCGGTGAAGTGTGTATTTATGTACATAGAAGTGATACCTTGTTGCACGAGTCAATCCTCTTAGGGCCGTTATTTCAATATTATAATAATAAATATTATTACTATAACTAACTATCTAACCATCACGCCGTTTCTCCGCAGGGGTAAGCAGATACAACGGACCGCAAACAACTCGATCTTCGCATACACTTTGTGCTTCATTCACAACCAAACAAGATCTCATACATTCACTTCTGGCATGGTCCGACTCAAGTATTTGATTAACTTGATTATGACATATCTTCCCCGAACGTCGCCGGCTTCGTCTTTTATTCACATTCGCGTCATATATTCTCCTTACACTTCTTTCTTCGTCCATTCTCTCCACATGCCCAAGCCATCTAAGCGTCCCTCTCTTAATCGTACATACTTGTAAATATTATTAGTATAATAAATGTGGTTTTCAGCGTTGAGTTTTGGTGTAGCCGTCAAGTACCGGATACCAAAAACTATTAAGCCTAGCTCCGTCGTCTCCATTAATATTAATCGGGTTTTTGTGGATTTCACAACTGTTTAAATCGTATCCAATCACATGCAATCGTACCTATTCAAGAATAATCATTCGTCTTTTTTAAATACACGCAGAGAAAAAATGTATCCATTCGATTTATAAGCAAAAATATATTTTTTTATTCCAGTAATAAAACTGTGTCAATATTTTTACAAATCAACCGACTTGATTTAATTCTCTGAAATAAAAACAGTCTTGAATTCTACATCGTGTGCTAAAGCGAAAAGTTTTCCATTTGTAATTCTGAATTCAAAAAGCACATCGCGTAATAACCGTGTTATGTTATTTCGTGAATTATTGTGAAAGGAAAGGGTTTGATGAAATATGCCCAGGGTTATTTGAACATTGCCTGCGGTATTTTGGAAATTATTACCCTTTTAGTGGCAGCGATACAGCATAGTCTTGTGCGCGAAAGCCTCCGACCTTTTTCACTTAGAGGAAGCTATGAGACAACCCACAGACGCATATGCTCACCCAAAAGATTAG
Source organism: Halesus radiatus (assembly GCA_022606495.2). Taxonomy (NCBI): domain Eukaryota; kingdom Metazoa; phylum Arthropoda; class Insecta; order Trichoptera; family Limnephilidae; genus Halesus; species Halesus radiatus. The sequence continues at coordinate 23,426 of JAHDVE020007376.1, read as the reverse complement.
TGACCTATCTACTTTTAACCCAGACTTAAATCGACTGGTACATTTCCCAAGATTAAGGAAAAATGGACGAAAATAAACCTTTTCTTTTTAAAAGGCTTTACTTTTATTTCGACAAGGGAGGACATTAATTTTTGGGGAGGATGACGATTTTCTAGGTCAACGCATTTTAAGAGGAATATACAAGCCAAAAATATGACCACATGCTGTGTGTCTTATACCACCACGGATGTAGGTAAATAAGCGTTAAAAAAATCGCTTGGAAATCGTAGTTTAGCAATGTTTGATGTAAGAGCAAAAAGTGGTTTTTATTTATTTTGTTAATATTTTTTTAAGAAAGAAAAATGACTATCAAGGAAAACTGTCACAAATAATCTTGGCCATAAAAAAAGATTTTTTTAACGCGTTTTAATTTTCTAATAAAAAAAACTACGTATTGTACGATTATGTTTTTCGTTAATTAACAATTTTGTTTTAATTCTATTCAAGCGAAACTTTGCGAAAAGCTTCCATTTATTCAAAGCATATTTTTTTTGGTGTCAATAATGTGAACTGATTTGTGGGGAAGATTAATCGAAAGAGTGATCTCACTGATAGGCTTCATCTTAAGATTTTTTTAATGAATACCGCACATGACTCCCAACTGCTTCCAACCGTCTGGAGCCAGTGAGACTAAGGCATCCCCAATTGGGGAATCTTGTGAAGCTGAAGGTATTGTGGAGGGGAAGGAGAAGAGGGAGAGGAAGGTGGGGAAATACCTGGCTATTCAGATCTGGTCATCTTAGCTTGTTGAAAACTGTTTTTAAAATGTGCTATGTAGCAACGAAATAGATTTTTTTTATCAAATAATAAAGGAGTGCTAATTTAGCTAGAGAGTTATAATTCAAATTTTAAGAATACTTCTACACGTTCTCCATCCGTTATTTATTTATTTAATATCAACGGTATAAATACGAGTATACCATAAACAATAATAGCACGTCACAGTTAAATACAACCATAAGTATATAGTACAAATAATGTAAAAAGGTAACTATTAAATGTATGTGGCATTAGATCGTACAATGACATCAGAAAGTACATAAAGAATAAAAATTCATGAAGGATATGGCAGTAAGAGAGATATGGGTACATATAAAACATATTAGTAGGCTTAGGTTAAATCAATATTGACTGAAAGATATGATAGTATAGCCTTCTTGTACTTACCTTATTATAAAGAGTTTTTAGAAAATACTTTTAATACTACCGCAGACCCGTGAAAAATTATTAATATCATAATTGTAGGATTTCAGCTGAATGTTTTATTTTTGAAAGCCGAATGAAAAAAAAATGTACATGTATTAAATAAGACAAAAAAATGGCACTTTCAAGAATCGAACCCCGATCCAATTGCTTGGAAGACAACTATGTTAATCACTATCTATTATAAGAACGGCGGCATATTCATTTAAATTTTAGATTGTATTTTAGAATTAGAATGTTCGTACCCTGTACTCACATCCCAACTGAAATAATGTTTTAATCATTGAAGAAGATAATATTAACACATCTCAAATGAACCACGAAACCGAAAAAACAACAGAAATTAAAAAGATTTCAGTCGCACCTGAGACTCGAACCCAGGACCTCTACCTATCCGGGGTAATCGCTTAACCATCTTAGCTAATGAGACCAGTACAATTTACGCCATTTACACCAATATCATACTTCATGTTCAAGATTTATTAATATTATCCTCCATTTTTATAAAACCCATATTATTGGCTGCTGTCCTTATGATGATTGCAAAGTTTCATCCAGAACTCAATTGCAATCGGAACAGAGTCTCGGATATACCTACCCGATTTTTATTTATATGAGACATCTATTGACTTATTGTACAAGTCTGGAAAGAAATAGCACACAGCTTATATATTAAAAGAACAATATTGTTACAGTAACGTTTCTACGAATTTGGTTATATTATGTTTGATTTGGTGTAGTAACGTTATGAAATATTTTCTTTTCCTCGGGCATTCCCAACTTCTCCACCTTTAAATTTCGCACGTCATATATTCTCCTTACACTCCTTTTTTGTCCATCTGCTCCACATGTCCATACCATCTAAGCTTTACTTTCTTAATCTCATTCATTACGCTTTCACCAGACTCGCATTCTTTCCGGATCTCCACATTTGTAACACGGTCATTCGTGGTTTTTAACACACCTCTGAGACTTCAGTTCTACGGCATTCAATGTACTCTCATCCTTCGTCAGTCAGTTTCATGCTTCACTTCCATACAGCATGGTTGATATCTGTGCGATATTGTGATCTGGCAGCCTTGCTTCCTGCGGAATAATGCTATTATTCTTGTAACCACCTCAACAGAAATCTATTAATAATAACTTGTGGAATTCGGTAAACTTTAAAACGATTCCAGCGTTTGTTATAATAAATGTGTGGAATCGTTAAATTTAGTTATTTGGGTTTCATTGTTCACGATAATATAAATATTTCATATTTGCTGTGGAATTTATGACTGCAGAGGTATTTTGACACACAATTACTGTTTTCCATTACATCTCTGAGAAAATAAATAGTTGCTTATGTGCAAAATTGTGATATATGCAAAAATTAATAATAAATACATAGTATCTACTTTGCCCTGATGATGGAACGGTTGTTCTGAAACCGATGCGCGTGAAAAATAAATGTCGTTAAAACAATGTTTGATTGTTTTATTCGATTATAATGGATAACCACAAAGTGATATCTTCATACAATAGAATTAAAAAATGCGGCTGTATCGACAAATACGATTGTGATCTCCCTCCTACCCTAACCTAACTTAACCCGTCATTTTACTAACCTCACCTAACCTAACCTATATAGTTTTCTAACCTTTTAGTTACAATAGTTTTCCTCTTTTTTATTACCCCATTTGGAAAATCCCCACATATGATCTCTTATTTCACTACAGAAACCTTATCGACTACCCCAGCGGCAGTGGCAGGTTCAAAATCCCCCCATGTGAATATCACATTATCACAGAATAAAGAACGATACTGTAAATTCGATGTGGGCGTGTTTCGCGATTCAAAAGTCTGGCCATCCGTAATTTTATTCTGATCAATTGGAATGGCAAGGTAGAATGCAGTCGATGTAAGAATAGCGCTGTATTTTCATTGTCTCTCGCGGCTAGAACTAAAAAGTACTAATTCTACAATTCGAATCTGTATGGAGGGCATTTCTAGTGTGTATTCTTTATTCTATTCATATTAGGTATCGTGTAAGTTGTTCGAAATTTTTAAATTTATTCTATTCCGACATTTAGCCTCAAGCCACTAGGAATCGCGACGTATTATTCGACGATAGCTCAATTTGAGCAGGCAGCCTATCTTAGAGGTTTCCGATGTTGACGAGGCAGTGAAATATATCTATTTCTATATACGCGTATTTTGATCAATGTTTTCCAAGGAAAAAGCGCAGCGAAACGAAAACTATCCTAGACGGTTAACACGTGATATTATCGAGGACATAAAGACAAAGTTCATACACCACCGGCGGTGGAAACGATCAGGTTTGGAAAGTGAACATGAGTTGTTCAAATGTTATCGTATTAGAATTAAACGTAATATTTCGATTACCCATAATAACTACATTATGAATGTATAAAATAATGTCAAACACGATCCTTTTTGAAATACATTTCCGACAAGAAATGTCACAGGGTTTTTATAAAGTCATATTAACTTGAATGATTGTACACACAAAGGAGCCGACGTACCGGACGCTTTCACAAAGTATTTTAAATCTGTCTATAATCCGGAAAAAGTTGATTTTGAATCTTTTGTGCTATGGCTATCTGGATGAACATTTGCTCAAAATATGTCTGTTGAAAACGTCGACGCCATGGATTTCAGTTTATCAGTTAAAAAAATGAAACCAAAAACATCATTTGGCCCTGATTTAATTCCTCCCTTTGTTATTAAGGGATGTTCCGAACGATTATCTAGGCGATTTTTAAATATATTTAATCTCACGATCAAAAATGGAATTTTTCCCAAACTATGGAAGATTTCAAAGGTCACCCTTTTACACAAAGATAGTGACAAGTGTCAAGCAACCAACTACCGACCCATAGCTATTCTTTCCGCACCTGCTAAGTTCCTGGAAATGATTATCCATAAATATGTATATGCCAAAGTTGAACCAATTTTGATTGAGCAGCAACATGGCGAATCAACCACTACAAATGTAATTATATTTACAGATTACATCACGAGAGCACTCGATAACAATGAGCAAGTTGACCCATCATATCACGACTTTGCGAAGGATTTCGATAAGGTTTATCACTTAGTTCTCCTAAGTAGGCTTGAAGAGATTGGTTTTTTTTCTGTAAATTAGCTGAGACTTTTTATAAACTATCTTAACGGAAGAGAAAAAAATTGTATCTTACGGTATATACAACGCCGGCACATATCCCACATACTCTGGTGTACCAGAGGGATCCAATTTAGGGCCATGATTATTTTTAACTTTCATAAATAGCATTAGGAAAAATTTCAAATTCATCCGTTTTTTACTTTTTGCTGACGAAATTAAACTGTTCATGAAAATAAAGACTGTAGGCAACTTCAAAAAGATATTAATGGAATTATTGACTGGAGTATTGCAACTAAACTCGATTTTAACTTTAAAAAGTGTTCAGTTATGTGCTTTACGAGGTCACACAAGACTGTATACTTTAATTACAAAATTCAAGTTACCTCTGAAGCACATGGTGACTCGTAAGGACTTTGGAACTGTGTTTGATGCTCGTTTAACATTTCATGCTCACATAGAAAAGATCTGCAAATCAGCCACAAAAATGTTGGGTTTTGTCATACACAGTTCGAAGGAGTTGCAAACCTTGCAGTTATAAGGCTGCTCTACTTTAGTTTAAGTTCTAGGACAGATATAGCATTACTGATTACTGCTCATAAACTATTGAGCGGAGTATTATCAATACCTGACATCCTGGCTGAAATAGGATTTTATTTCCCTGATAATTTCAGACGAGGCTGCCAACACAGGCTGCTGTTTCTTCCCAGGTGCAGAACTAACTTACCAATAGTGATGCCTCTGGGAAGACTAGGTTAATTAATTGCCTCACAGGAAATGTGGTTACTTTTCACATGGCCTACAATAATCTTAAGCACGTACTTTAAACATGTTATAATATTATGATCCTACTTATAACCTTTTTAAAACTATGTTCATTTTACCTATATGTTATATAATTATGCTTACAATGTTTTTGGAAATTTTTTATCGCTTTTGCATTGTATTGGTGTTTATAACTGTTTTTTAAAAGTAAATAAATAAATAAAAGTTATTACTTGAAAGTATGAAGTCCCTTAAAAAAAGTTTTTGAAACATTTCATTTTTCAATTTCTTGCGGAGAAACTATGTAGCCAATAAATGTTAACAATAAAAAAAAAAAAAAAACGATTGCAAATATAAAATTTTTTTATTGCTTATTTTTTTATACTAATTAATTTAAGAAAAATTTTATATATATATTATTATGAGCGGTATTATTATTATTTTAATTTTTTATTAATCACATAAACCAAACATTAGCATACAATCATCATACATAATATATCATATATATACAATCGGCGTGTAAATATCACAAATAAATGTGTTTACAATATCTGTGGTGTACGCAATAAAGTTTATGAATTATTTAGTAACAAATAACAATGTTTATTTACCTATCTCACTGAAACTCGGTGCGTGCAAAAATACAATAGTGTTTGTTCGCACGATGGCCAAACAAACGAAGATGTTAAAAATGTTGAAGGCAAAATAATATCACAAAAGATTTTACTTGGTTTAAATTTAATTTACTTTATGAAAACATAAAAAAATGTTGTGATGTTTACTTATTTCATTGTTTAATCATGACCTTTTTGGTAAAAAATTATAATATCCCTTATTATTCAGGTGTATGTCTGTCCAGAACAAATCAAAATTTCTTGTACATCATATTATACAGCGTATATGTGTTTGACTACTAAAATATTCGGCTGACGAGTGCGAGAATTCCTTATACGCATCACATACCTCCCTCGAACCAAATGGAGCACGGTATCTTATATCCGTCATGGGATGCCTGGTATTATTCTAGATACCTCTCCGACTACAATGCGAAGTAATTCAAAGTCACGTGTTTCTGGTTTAAAAATTTTATCGCATAGAAATGTTATGATTTAATGAAACACTACGAGCAGAACACGCCTTTGCCATCCTCTAAACGGGGTATTTTTTGGTTTGTCGTTTTATAAGCCTAGAAAAAAATGGCATTAAAAAGAAAGTGTAAACTCTTTACGAACGCTTTTTCGGATTTAGGTTTGGTATGTAATGTAGTGTAACCTGCACCCTTCTGATTGCCGGTCAGATGCTCTACCGTTGAGCTACGTCGGCTTATCGCAATCCCGCCAAGTTAATCAATATATACTAGCGTTTCATTCAATAATTACTGTTTTTATTATATTTCACCTGTAAACAACCAACTTTATTAGTATGAGAAAGGCTTGTAACGGCTAAATCCCTCAATAGATGGCGTCGAGACAAATTATGTCTACATTTTATTGGTGAAAAATGCTAACTGGCAATCAGAAGGGTGCAGGTTCGAGTCCTGTCGGCGACATGTATCTTTTCTCGGAAGGTTTTTTTCAATTTGGATGAGTGTTTCAGGCTAATAATTATTGTTTATAAAAATAATTGTTACCCTTTGCGCTATGCACAAAAATCTGGTCTTAAAAACTTTAGTTTATCAATTAATAAAATAATTGTCCTTCAAAATAATAAATAATTTGATGGTTTCCATTGTGACATTGAAAACCAGATTTTTTCTTTTGATAGTCCTTCCACAATGGCGACACACTTTTACACAGATAAAGTAAATATGTTTGTACGTGACGAAACGACAAGATAGAATAATTTCAAGATATGGATATTGTTTCCTTGCCAAGCGGATAAAACATGTTTTACTATGCTAGAAGCACTTTTTAAGGTCAAAATACTATAAAATCAAGTCGAGTCGGGAGCATTGCTAGCTACTGCCGCTCCGGCATTTCTGGATTAAGTGGGGAGCTGATAATTAATTACTCATGAACCCTACGCTATAGATCAATTAAAAAATAAGGAAGTTGCAAATTTATTCAAATAATATTAATTAAATTAATTTAATGGAGTTAATGATAATGAGCGATAAATTAGAATGGTTCAAGTTGCAGAGAATATAATGGGAACTGCTTTAAATGTAATTAAACCCAATTATTGAATGGACTGCTAAATACCAACCAATGCATATTAAAACTTTTGAATTGAACTTTAAGCTTTTGTAAATCTTTGACGCTTGAAAGATAAATGCTTTGATACTACGTTGAATCTAACTGCTCTGGACTAAGTGAAGCGGTTAGTGTGCGAGATTATGGAAAATTTGATGATTTTTCCCCAAAGATAATAAATGGTTTTGCCACTCTGTGTTGAGATTTTCCCTTCACACTTTTGGACCAAATTTTTCTAAAAGTTTTCGGCAATTTAAGATTCAATCGAAGATCTGAGCTATAAATCGTAAATATATCGAATATATAGTTCTAATGTCCTAATATAAACACAGTTTTTCTATTAATGTGAGTGATTTGATTTCTAATTTATTTTCGCAAAATAATTTATAATCATTCGAACGGTTCTGAAATCTTTAAGAATAAAAATTGACCACCACCTCGAGAAGGTTCGTTTCTGGAGTAGGGCCAACCTGGTCACCTTCAACGTCTCAAAAAATCAAATGTTCGTCTGATCTCTGAGTAAAATAATTTCCCTCTATGGGTATGTCATCTTTGCGGATGCTCTGTAGAGGGTATTTTTAAGGAAAGGAATAGAGGGCAGGTATGAATCTAGGGGTCTGTGTATCCAGGAGTGACGGACGTATGAATCCATCCCTCCCACTGCAGTTCAAGGCTATGCGTTGAGAGAGTCCGACTGGAAACTCTCCCTTAATCGGGCTCTCCCTATCCGGCCCAGCACGCAGTTTGTCGGTAGACGCACTCTGCCTCCAAGACATGGACGAAGCTCATCCATGAACCCGGGAACCCCTACTAAATCACTAAACGTAGCGAACCACTTGGGGTGATCTATGGCAGAAATGTTGTCCTTCAAGAAACATATAAAAATACTGCATGTGTTAGTGTTACAATACTATGTTGTATTCTTATAAGTTTTAAGGAATTAAGCTTTAAACGTAGGAATAATAATAATTTATTCCATTTCATATTCCGTATACACACCCGCCAAAAACAATATTCATATCAATGTTTAAAAGCATTTCCTGTTAAAAGCGTTTTTTTTCTCTAAAATATTAACGCAGTTTACTACCATGATTATTTATTAACTTACACCAGTAAACAAATAAACGTAACAAACTGTGATATTTGAGAAATTCCTGGAATATTACTTATTTCTCATAGTCTCTTAAGTAACTTACGTGACAATAAATGAGAAATGGTAAAAAATCTACATAGCCAAGTATTGGAAATAACAAATAGTACAAGTAATTCACATTTAATATATACCAGTAACTCACGTTAAATATATCTTTCCGGGATCTGGGGATTTGCTACCAAAAAAATGATTTCATAGATTCAAGTCATTCAAAATAGAGCCTTATTAAATATCTTTGCTTTGCCTTGGAACACACACGTCAAACACATCTACTACTTAACGGAATGAAACTCCCAAATACTTCCGTGTAATACCATTCCCACCTGTGAAATACAAATACTATCTTGTGTGTAATTCAATACTCGATACATACTAACACTACACTCAATTACAATCACGACGTAACCAACATAACACAAGCAACCACAACAAACTACATCTACTTTAGAATATATAGCTTACACACAATACAATAAATTACCCAACGATATTAAAAATGCAAGCCAATGTGAAAGGTCTCAAAGTAAGATGCTTAAACTCTATTATTTTAAGGATTGCCTTAAGTATTAATGCTGTGATGTATCTCTGTAATAAGTATAACTATATAATGTACCAGTGATGTGTTTCTTTATCATAAGTGTCTTTGTAGACTTATATTATAATGTACCAGTGATATGTCTTTATTACAAATGTAAATTATGTGTTGTAAGTGTTGTTAATGTACTGTGAATATTAATTATGTATTTTAAATATTAAGTATGCCTGTTTCTAAAAAGTGTATTGCAGGTTCTGCATGTGATCCCACAGTGAGTTTCTTAACTCTTGGGAATACAATGTATAACGTATTGTATACTTTTTAATAAAAAAATAATAAAAATTAAACAATTGCATATTATTGATTTAAACAAATACTGAAGATGATAATATGTATTAAACATGCAAGAAGTGAAAGGTTGGTAGGTAAAGTGTAAAAAGTCCTGGAGGCATATTTTATAACTATTTTGTAACATGAATCAAAAGATAGTCGCAAAATTGAAAGAAAAAAAAACGCAAAATAAAACGCTTGCCGCGTTGACAGACTTCTACCGTACTGCTAAAGAAGTTTTAGATACAACCACTGAATAGATAACCCGAAAGAAGTGTATTGTGTGCCTAAAGTAAGGCAGTGTGTCCAGTAGTGACGGACGTAACGCTTGATGAAATTTTGTATATTTGACCTTGAAAACATGAGGAAGGTCACTGTTTACATGAGATATTTCCTCCAATTTTGATCATTTTCGATGGAATTTTGCGCCCTTAAGAATAATAGTATTGTTTTATTTTTATAAAAAATTTAAAACAGATATTATCCTTACTGGGATTTCCCGTGCTGAGAATTTCATTCACAAAATATGAATTTAATCAATTTTTAAGATAATCCCGGTAGTAAAGTAACTTTTATATATATTTGTTGGATTTAGCTTCCATTGCTAGTTTTGTAGTTTAACATACTAATATAGCTTAAAGTCTCGAACGAAAATTACTTGAAGTCTAACGTCAAGTAATTTGCACAAGTATTTTCTAATCGCAAGCATTCTAGCTTTGCTTCGAGACTTTGAAAACATCTCAGCAAAATCTTCTCAACCCAGTCCAGGACACTGAATAAAGTTGGCTTGCTATTTATTTAAGATCCTCCTATAAAATTTTGTCACCACATTTTAAAATTTTTTAATGAAGTAGTCATATAAGGTAGGACGGCGTATAACAAAACTATATAGGAGGATTTTTCATATCTTGTTTGAGTATCTTGGCCTGGGTTAAAACGGTTTAGCGCCAAGTCATTACATTATCATTTTAAGACTGTGGTAAATTTAATTTAACATAAACTATAAAAATAAAACTTCGATCGCCAATAATATTTTGTCCATTTAACTATCTTGAATAACAGTTAACCGCAAATTCGTGTAGAAATAGCTGTACGTGAGCAAAATAAATTTCCCTCCGTAGAGAATAAACCTTGTAATATATCGCGCAAAGCCTCCCGAATATTAATACAAATTTCTCTGGCCGATAAGGCTCGTACCGAAATTAAATATAATCTCACTTCATAAATGAAATCGGGATGCCGAAAATCGCAGCTACTTCTTTGTATTCCAACGAAATCTACTTTAAAATGAAATTATCATATTCTTGGACCACTACCGTTATAAACTTTTCTGCTGTTGGCTTTGAAGGCGATTTCGTGGAGATTAAATCAACATTACTGGAATGGAAAATCAACTATCCTCTAGAGAAAAACTGTTCGATTTTTGTATCAAAATTTTATACATACATAGCTTTACTGTTTGTGTGTTCTTTATTGATTATGTTTTTATATGTGCTGTGTAAAATATAAATATACTAAAACAAAAAACAGCATTTCTTTTGCTTTTTTTCTCATTGGTTTTACAAATTTGAAGTGGATTTTATGTATTTTTTTACACACATGCATAATACATTTTTATCTCCTAGAGATGAAGTATCGCTAACCCATATAGCTGCCTCTTTTACATAGTCTATGTATAAATAAATACACTTAACTCACAGGTTGAATTTAAAAAAGAAAAACGTTAACGCATTAAATTACAATATGACTTCCAAAAAATTACATTTAGTTTTATTTTATTTCCCTTTATTTTTATAAATATTTAAAAAATATATCTTTCTACAAGATATATGTAACAGCAAGTGCATGACAAACTTTAACCAGTGATTCCTGAGAATATTTGGAGTGAAAAATTTAAATGGCATTTTGGTTTTCTGTAATTAAAAAATTAAATCACTTTACACATAGTAGGTATTGGAGAGTTAGGGTCGGGATAGAGGGAGGTACTCGGCAGAGTAACCAGTCACGACATGAGAATATATATGTGTCGGACGTGTTTGCCTCTCCCAGAATGTTTTGACGCGGCCATTTTCATCTTCACATTTGTTATATTCCACTTGTGTAGATTGTTGTTATTGTTCTAATTTGTAAGGGAGTCAGATCGTATAATAAATATTTTTTGCTGTTTGCAAACGATTCCGACTCCCGATGTCTTTGTAAATGTATTGTTTGAGTGGCAGGGTGTGCCCCACTACTTCTAGAATGGCTTAAATAAAGCGTCAGATCGAGATCGATGTGAGGAAGAGGGCTTGTCGGACATGCGGCTTGTAGCTCTGCGGGTCTTGGAAATTGCCAAAGGAAGCCTGCTAAAATCAGGTCTAGGGCAGTTAGGCAGCAACCGCTCACTCCGACTTCTGATCTACTCGCCTACTTTCCTTCTGACCGCCGCTTACCCTGGAGTCCCATCGGAATACTGCCTCTCACTGAACCATCGTCACATGGACACGGCCCCCAAACTCTACTTATTGCGTAAATTGGGGTTTTGTGCAGAATTGCATCTGCAAATTACAAGTCTACAAAATTACAGTTAAATGAAGTCTTGTCGTTAGTATCGTTCCTCCTTGCAGAGGGAACAATAGGTTGTGCTTTATTTCCTCTCAGCCCTCTCCGCAGATCGGGATCAGCTGCCCCCTACAGTTCGTTTGTGTGCTATTATGTCTGGTACAATATACATTTTTTTAAACACAAAAAATTCGCAAAAAAAAATTATGGCAGTTTTGGTCTCTTCTGATTTTTTTTTTACCAAAAGCATAAAACAGTAGGTATTGCACAGCTAAGGTCGGGGTGGGGGGGGCTAGGCGGTTGGGTGGTTCTTCGGATGAGTGACCATTGACGGACATTTTTGTCACGTTTCACGTTCATCACGCTTTTAAAAAATAAAAATGTTTCACCGGGGACAACATTTTCATTTAAATTTTTTTAATAATGACAAGCTCAGGAATCACTGGTTAAAGTTAGTGAGGTACTTGCTGTTCCACCGTGTATATATACAGATATCCGCGTAGAGTCGACAGAAGTAAAAAAAAACCTTTTTCGACATTCCCTTATTTTTGTACATTAATTTTTGTCCATAGAAAAAGACCTTTTTTCCGTACAAGCAAATCAACTTTTTAACCAGAAAATTACATTTATACGTCAGAATTTGGAAAAAATTATTCACCTTTTTTACTTGTATCGTAAATAGATTCACCTCATGAAGTTACTGCACTTTACCCTCGGACATCTTGTATATCGTTAAATACTTGGGTTTCTGGGAGCTCAATGGTTTAATGTAATTTTTTTGGCGTTCTTGAAGTAATTTTTCACATAAACGGCGCTATGGAAATTAACCTTTTATTATTACTATAATGATTAATTTTCTTTCAAATCAGAATACACCCCATTTTTAGGGATTCGTATACGTTCAGTGACGTCAATGGTAGGTAGGTGAGTTCGAACCAAATATCGTCCCCTTCCTTCAGGGAGGGGTCCCTGTTTCTCACCTCATTGCAAAATTTCCATCGAAAATCAAAATACCGATTTCGGTATTCAGATTGAAGAGCTCTCATGCTGCTTCTCTGTAAATTAGTTTTCATTCTTGGAATATAACCTTTGAAACTGACTTCATCAATATCATGAAGGGTTGGAGGGTTGGAGGATTGGAGGACTGTGAGAGTATCAAAACTCCGTTTATAATTTAGACCGAAGACCTGGGTAATTAGTAATGTTGTGAGGCCCTGATACTGGACAGCCAAAACGTCGGTTTACTCGGTGCACCGAGGAAAACTTTAATAACTCTCCTTTCCGTAATAAAATCAATAATATTTTATGGAAACCTAATACTTGAGGTCTTTCATACTAATTGAAATCAGAATCTAGCAAAATCCTTATGAATTGAAATCGATTGGTATTCACTTTGTGGCACCATTATTAATAAATTAATTTAAAAAACATACTTAGTATTCACCACTTTATTAATATACATTGATATCTTCATTTTTACCACAACCATATTGAAAATTAATTATTTCGGTAATAATTATTTTATGTATTCTGTTGGAGAGCCAAAATAAAGATATAAATAAAATAAATAGGGATTCAGTCACAAGTAACAAATGGAAAATTTATTTTATTTGTTTGTAAATTTTACATTAGTTGTTATACTTAAAGATAAGGTTTTCAGAAAACAAACGAATGAATAGTATGAAAAACAAAATCAATAACAAAAATATTTTACAATCAGATAAATGCATAAGTTTAGTCCTTCGGCAGTAATTGAACTTACAACTACCAGAATCAATAATATTAAAAATAAATACTTACCATAATAAAAAAGGATTTAAAAAAATTGCTTGTATCGCGCTCAACTGCTTCGAGAATGAATGAACCCGAAACCTCGAGAAGCATAATAAAGTTTAACCAAAATAACTTAGATCACACTTAGTGATTCGAGAAAGATTGAACTTAAATTCACTTAATAAAATGCATGTGCGTAAAGCTGTTGGAGGTCATCCCCAAAAATCCATTTCCCCGGCCGACGGTGTCCCCATTTACTGGAAAATCGGTTCTGCCGTACCTTAGGGGGGGCAGGGGGCGTACTCCATGTACATGTACGGTCTCCTCCCCACCCTACCCTCCCCCCGGCACGTAGTTCCGCTACTAGCTACTACCCTTACAACTCTACCGGGGATTCTCAGTAGAGGCGCGTTCACCAGCCGGTGAGGACGTGCGCCCAACGTGCATTTTCTTTCCCCGCTCTTTCGCGATACGCAGTCGATGTTTTGAAAATTTCAAAATATAATTTTTACACGTACTCGCTTTCGTAATATTGTGTTACAAATAATTACAATCCTGCTTCCAACAGAATACCTGAAAAACAATACTCTCCATAAAAATAGCTACCCGAATCATTATTAATTTCATTAAAGCCACTACTTGTATGTACTACCAGCATTTTTTTTAAACTTTGACAATTTTCTATTAATCCGAGTGTTAAAAATGTTTTACTGTTACTCTTGATAAAGTGATTCTAAGTTTTCTGTCTGTGTTTTTAATGATTAACTCGAACGCATCGAAAACAATGAAATCCGACTGCAATCGACATTCTAGTTTCATGACATTTTCATAAGCGATTCGTTGCACCTTGCTTGCTCGAAAACTTTCAAATAATATTTGTTTGTTTACCGTTGTACCTGCTTCCTAACCAAAAACATATCATTGATGTCAGTTTTAGGAGATAGATGATTTGGATCGACTACAACAAGTTATATAAAAGGTTTGTAATCATTGTTCACTTTATTATTATATTTATTAGGTATGTTGCTTTTTGCGACAATCATGCAATCTTGATGCATTCATATATTTTGCAAAATTATGTATTCTATTCCGCAAATTTATGAGAATTAAAAATTTATAGTAGTACTGGACAAATGTTAGAAAAAAACTATCCTAATTTTTGATTTAAGTATTGACACCTTAGTGTTGAATTTATGTAGCTGTATTTATTTTAATAATGTCGTATTTTAGTTTTTAGATAAATAAATTTTAAGAGTATTAAGTACATATTTATTTTAAACACATGTTAATTAAATAATACTTTTATAATATTATACTTATCACCTTATAGAAAGCATAATTCTGATGCCAAGTGCATTCAAAATGGTGTGATGACCATTTAAAATCAGCTTAAATAATTTGGCGTTTATAAATTCGTCGTAACTTCCCTTGAATACGCGTCAAAAGAATACAAAACTGTGGCAAGCAAAAATTTAAATAAAATATATAGCTATTAATAAAACTTGTCAGAAATATTTTCAATTAAAAGTGGCATTTATTTGAAATTAACGTAAATTTTCCTAGAAAAAAACAACCAATTAATTCTAACTTTTATAAACTATTTAATAAACCCTTTTATACGTAATTAAAAAATAAATCAATAGCAGTTGAAATCTCATATATATTTTTCCTAGCAAAGACTTGTTAATTTAAATGTGTTATTCATTTTTTTCATTTTCTCTGGTATTTTATTCACTTGATCGTCTCATTTCTGACTTTGATCTTCATTTCCTCTTTCAATATAATTTAGCTTGATTTTTTCTTCTAAATATAACTAATCTCGTCACATACTTACTGGTGGATCGAATGGTTTGTTTGTTTATTTAAAAAAAAAACAACGCTTTTGCAACGCGCTTAAGCGTAAACACACTTATGTTTTGGAGTGATAAAATACTAATTGATCAATCGCTTTTTAAAAAATCCTTCTTTCGAAGAGTTTATTTTGTTTTCAGATAGAATTAAAAAACTTTGTCGTGAAATTATGAAAAGCTTCCTCCCTCATACTAATTCCTGACAGTTCTAAGAAATTATCCCTAATTTATTGCTTAAATAGCTTATACCCGTTGAAAATCGCAGGAATCCTTTGATCGCTGAAAATGTTATGAATAATTTAGAATGTTGAATTTCCAGGTAGGTTACAGCCAATTTATTCAAAAGAAAAAAGGTACTGTAAACATCAAAGGAGAAAATGAGTTCATAAAACAATCAAATTTAAATCCCGTAATGACATCCCGTAAGACCTCCCGTAATGTAAATATCAGAATAAAGGAATACTTAAGATGTTTAAATAATTAAAAAATTTCAGAGTTTGCCAATCATCTCATTTCAAGCGATTATTAGTATTCATAATACAGGTCATTGTCCGGTCAGTGGCTGAGTCGGCATCGCGTTTGGGTCTCATCCAGGCGTCGTGAGTTCAATTCCTCGGCTGGCTAAGTCCTCCATTACGACACAAGCAACATCTTCCGCTTACTGTGACGGTAGTAGGAGATTTTCAAATATTGTCCAGTTATTCGTAACCAGGGAATATTTGTCTTTCTTTTTAAATAAAAAAAAATAAAAAAATAAAAATTTTCACCGTAATAATAAAGGCAAAAATTACATATTTTAGAAGCACTGGAAATTATATAATTGCTACATATTAATTCTAATATATTGAATAGCCAATTGAATTTATCGTAAAGTCCTCTTTTAGATATTTTTCCAGCGAATCACTTTGTTCGTTCAGAAAACACCTAATTGCCCATTCCCCTTTGGTCGGCGCCCACCCCACTACCTAAATGTTCATTTGTGTCTATCATTATTTAGTATCGTAGTTTAGTTTTAATATGATCGTGACGAAAGAAGGGTACTTCCAAAACCGGTCGAGATTATTATATTTAAATTGAAGTGGTTCAAAACAAATTTACGCGCTTATATTATAAATTAAAATCATTCGGCTTCAGCATAATAATCTCCCTCATTAGATTTTTTTTAAACATGTATTAATACGTTTTTTAACGTGTTTCATATTTTATCTGCTATATAATGAACTAGCTGACTTATACACCGGGTTTGTAGTAATGTTTGGAGATCGTTAATTCTAGTTAACCGCGTTTAATTTTAGGATGAAAATAATATTATTGTTAAGAATTAAAAATGAGCATATCTTTTACTATAAATTTATTAATTTAATTTATATTATTAATTTATATTATTTTATTATACATTTAGATAAAGAAATAAGAATAATGACAGGATATTCAAAAGGATTACATTAATTTGGTATCATCTACCCCTACCCATGCACTTTATGGATATTGTACCAGACGTAATGAGGCACACAAGCGAACTGTATGAGGCCGGCTGATCCCAATCTACGGAGCGAGGCTGGGAAGGGAGGTAGCATTTCTACCGTTCCTTTTGCAAGGAGGAACGGTACTGACGACAACGACTTTTGCAAATTCTGCGAGCCTTGTCCTTGTGACGTCACTTTTGCGGGCCTTGTCCGAGGCAGTTGCTTATTGGGTCCAGTCCGAGGCAGTAGTCCGATGCAGGTAAGCAGTGATCAAAGTATAACAAGGCGGGTGGTTCAGAAGTCAGAGCGGGCGGTGGAGAGAGAAGTACTTGTCAGACTGGCGGTCGAATGCTAACTGCCCGAAGTGGCCTTTGCAGGCCACTAAAAGCGGTCCGCAACGTGCAGACCTACGGCGCCGTGTGGATGCCGGACAAGTCTGTCTCCCTCCCACTAACCGTACCGCTCTAACGATTTATTTCAGTCATTTAAGTCGGAGCGGTCTGTGGCCGAACAAGCTCTCCACAGACCACCCGTTACATATATTAACAAACAACAATGATATGAACAATCTATGTATAACAAATACGAAGATGGCCGCGTCGGAACATTCAGGGAGACGGTGACGTCCGATACAGATATTTTCTGCCGCAACTGACGTCAATGGTTTTCTGCTATCGCGCAGGTCATCTTCGTTGGGTTTTCTGCCTTTATTAATTTAAAATTCAATCCAAGGGTGAAATACCAAAATCTACAAAATTATTGATTTTTTTCGATAAACTAAACTAGGGGACATTTCGCCTTTAATTTTGGCAGGACGCTGACTAAGGATGGCATCAAAAATAATAACGTTTAACTCTATAGAACATTGCCTACATTACATCTCTACGACCAAAGTTAGGCTGTGTGTAGTTTTCGTAGTTTGGGAACGAATTGTGCATTAAATACTTGAAAACAGCAATTTTTATTTATTTTTTTTTATTTTTATTATTTTTTTTTAAATTTAATGTCAATCAAATTTAATAATGTTATTATTAAGTTCTTCAAGTATTTTTAGTTGTTATTATTGTGACAGCTGTTTCGGCGTGCCATCAGGGCTGGCCCTTAGTCAAACGGCGCCTGGTGCATGCAAAATTTTGTCGCCTCTTCTTAAACCTAAAGTAACACAAAAATTGCCCACAAAATCCTGTATTGTACAGTTCTACAAAAGGCGTGAAACCCATACTATTTGTGGACATGCTGCAGAGATATTGTAATAATTAGGATTTGACTGGATGTAGGAATGCGGGAGAAGGAGAGGAGGAAGGTTGGGAAAGAGCGGTTACGGGAGACAGATCATTTGTACAGACTTACCCGGAGAGTGGTGTCCCTCCAGGGAGCTCGGCTCCGGGCATTCGACTAGCTCAGTTTCGGCAGGCCAAGAAGCTCCTCTGCAGGGTCGTAGACCGACAGGCAGTCTTATAATTGGGAACTGGGACTCGAATACTTTGTCAAATGAAACTACTGAATGCTTTCAAACTCAGGGTTTAATGCAGAGGAAGGTACAGACACGGTGAGTTATGTTATGATAAACAGTAGGCTAACCTAACCTCAAATGAATGTTACGGGTGATTTCTCTCTGATATTATCTAAACGGGCATGTAAACAGGGACTCGAATAAGTTACAACACAAATAGGGGGAATGTAAAGACAGCTCACAGTTTAGGTTGTAGCGGCGAATGGGGTCTTCGTAGAAGCAATTAACAGCCACCCAACATGGCTGCTCGCGTGCTCCTTTTCGAGACGTAGTCGGTGGCGTGCCGGGGATGCCATCTCCAGAGCGGGTGAGGGCGAGTGCTTCCGAGGCCGGGTGCGAGCAGAGAATGTGTCCGAGCCCGGGTGCGAGGAGAGAAAGCGGCGTGAGTGCGTGCGAGGTGTCGTTTGCTGGCGTGCGTGGCGCTGACGTCGCTTTTACGAGTGGCTAGATTTTAAGAACTTACTGACGTTACGTAACAATATGTAAGAAAGCTGTAAACAGAACTTACGCCTTCTGTATCCAGTAATATCAGTTGATTTTTTGTTGTTGTTCATATTTACCCACTTTGGCCAATCAAAACCGCTGTAAAAATTAGAGAGCATTATAAATATTTATATAGCACCGTCTCACTCATTTATTAGAAGTTCTCACAGATCCCGCGTCTATACCCATCAGGCCCGGTTAGTCCATACATGCTGTGGATGCTCCGCAACCCTTGTGTTTTAGGGTCAAAAGTCTTTTGATATTTTTTCCTAGTATTTTTTCGTTAGCGTAACAAAGATTTTTTCTAGCCGTAAACAGCCCTACTGTAATTCGACACCGTCCCTTTTTCAGAGATTTAACACACACACAACGACACGACACACAGAGCAAGTCGAAATACTTATACATTCTCAATGCTCGAACACACACGGATGTACAGTATGGATACCGTGGATGCTCTGTTCTATTCCGTATCCCTAAAGTACGAAAGTCAAACACTTCGGCGCATGCGCATTGAGTCCTGCCTTCCAATATGTCACAACACTGGATGCAATTTTGGGGAGAGCATCCAACTTGCAAAAGTGACTTTAATACTTATAGGCATAATGCACAGAATAGCATACATATTACGAGTCGGGTGGATTGTTTTTTAGAACGATTAGGCATTTGTTTGTGTGACGTATTTTTGACAGTTTGGCTTGAATAATTGCGGCCGAGATATTTAAACATTGGATACCTTGGATTACTTATTTAATTCATTATTAAAAATAAATAAATAATACAGAAAATAACATGGATACTTCACCGACGTGTTCTAAAGCTATAAACGATAATAGTGAATTATCTCTTTGTATAATTGAATCATTAATTTGAAAAAGTTTTGTGTCTCGGCCATGCACGGAAAAAAGATATTCTGCAAATTGGAAAACTTACTGCCATTTCGCACATCACATCATGAAATAAATAAGAAGGAGCATCAAATAGCTCAAGTTTAATTAAATGAATACTCAGGTACCTCTACGTCGTAGAGTTTTTTTGTTATACGACGTTTAAGATATTTTAGTATAATAATTTATATAGCTAAATCGACAGACTCTTTTTTATCAGTAATTAGTTCTTGTTCATGGGCTAATTTATAGATTTGTATATTAAATTTGATACTCGGTATATACTGATTGTCAAGCATCCCTTCTACAAAAAGTCACCGACCACCACTGATACCCATCTCATTCTACCCTGTTGTTTTGTGTACCTGTCTCGTTTTCGCACATATTCGCATCAAGAAAGTGACCCCCAAAACCGTATGTAGGATGAGATGGCAGTATGAATAATAATACATATAGCACTGTCTCACTCTTTCGTTCGAACAAAAGGAAGGTACATTACTTGTAAACGTATGGAACGAATGATGTGAGTTTTATTTTCATCCTTCTTACCGCCTATTACGCTTCGAAGAGCGCTTCTCGTTCAGCGCTCCAGGAATCCCACAGAAAAGTGATGTCTGCTAAAGTAAGGTAACGGTTTTTAGTAAAGTTCATTGTGGAACTTTTTTGAACAGTTCACAGGGTTTG
This sequence comes from Halesus radiatus, assembly GCA_022606495.2. Lineage (NCBI taxonomy): Eukaryota > Metazoa > Arthropoda > Insecta > Trichoptera > Limnephilidae > Halesus > Halesus radiatus. The sequence goes on along the minus strand of JAHDVE020007376.1, from coordinate 2,885 downwards.
GAGCGGTGCGCGGAACGCTCATTCTAAAACGTACGTGTAAAGCCTGCTATTGAGTTATACCAGCTTTTTAAAATTAATTTATAAGAGCTTGGCCCGTTACTTGTGATCACTGTAAATAATAATATTTGAATGATTTGTATAAAGTCGTTTTTGTGTAAATTCACCTCAAGGTTCTGTGTTAGATGTTAAATATTATAATAAAAAAAATAAAAAAATAACTTTGTTTACATCACTTTTATTTTATACTTTTCCCGACCGGGTTTCGCTACTACCGTAGCTTCTTTAGGGCAGTATACAACTAAACTATGAACTTAGATACACATGTGTTATAGATTGATAAAAACAGGCGAGCGGAGGGCCAAGGGTGGGAAATCAGCAGGTACCTGCTGACTGGGAAGTGTGTGTACTTTGTTTATTGGGAACAATTTAAGAATTGGACTTTTGTTTAAATTATATGATTATTTATGAGTCTACTATTAGTGTTTTTGGCTTTCCTTATTTCTTACGCTTCTAATTTATCTAGTCGAATGCCTGTTTCATTTTTATGCAGTAAACTAGTGCTTGTATTTTTATTGAATGTGTGGTCTGTTTCTAAGAGATGGTTGGCAAATTTGGAGAAACCATTATTATTTAGACTTCTTAAGTGTTAAATATTATCATCGCCTAGGAAAGATGGCGTCTGGAGAGGACTGTATGTATTGTTTGAATATGGCTTTGAATGCCGAAACAACTTTCAGGGTAGACACAACTTTTCATCCTCTATTGACTGCACACCACCGATGTCAGTCCTATGATATTTTTGAATCCCCTACTTATGTAAGTAGATTTTTACTCCATTTTCGGTAATTAAATTTTCAGGACTTTCAGGATTCAAAATTGGAATGAGTAGTATGAGTACGTGCTCGTCTGTCGAGACATTTTATGAAGAACTTTCACAATTTTTTTTTTCCTTTACACTGTAAATTATGTCGACAGAATTTCGTTTATTCTTTTTTCTTGCTTATAGCCTTTGTCATTTGATTTTGACATGTTTAATACGGACAGACGTTAAAAATTACAGCATTCGCTCTTAATATTAAAATTTCAGTAATATAATTTTAGAAACAATTACGTTACTGAAATTTTGCGTGGCCGCTTTCTTTATTCTTTTATCTTATTTAAAAGTAATATAAATTCAATGATATAATTATTTTTTACTAATTCTTACATAAAGGTCTGCGTAGTCTTGCTAAAGATTTACTATTGGTAGATTATATTAGATTACGTGAGTCGAAATTAGGTGTGAGCTGTAAAAACTGAAGACTTTATTTAATTGGCGCCATCACTTTTTTGTGGAAGAAGTGATATCTTGAGTTGGGGGCAGACCTTCTATTTCTCTCCGGGATTCATGGGCCCTGGTCTTCATTGCGATTTAAGTGTATTTAAATTAAAGATCACTTCGGTAAATTAAAGTATAATGGAATTAAACATAATGATTCAATTTTACTTGTGGACCGAGAACCCAACTTATATCTAACTACTAACTATAAATAGCGATTTTTTAATTGGGAAATATCTATTTCAATATTAATAAATATTTTCACAACAGTCTTTGTGGATGCTGTGTGGACCAGAGGCCTGCATTGCATCATAACTCACATAAAAAATTATAAGAAATGATTCTATAGTATCAAAAATACGCGCGAAATTCCCGTTACGAGTCGCACCGCCGGCGCCGCGCCGTGCGCGCCCGCTTAACACTATACTATAACGTGTCAAAAGCAGGAACTAAGTTTGCAAAATGTCATATTCAAATGTTGACAGTATTCTATACACAAAAGTATGTGTTTAAGCAATGCGCATTTAAGAGAAGACTCGTTTGTGTTAGTATCGCAAAAGGCCATGCCTTTCGGTACAGATTACAAAATAAATGTACCTACCAATACCATCTATCGCTACCTCTATTAATCAGTACAACTTTACAAACAAAATACATATTTATCATGATCTTATGTTGGTTTTCTTTCCTACAATTGTGCAGAACTCAAAGGTCGACAAAATATTGCAGTTTTATATATGCGGTCATTGCTTTTAATTTGAATAAATAAATCGGTTATTTGATGCGGTAGGTAATCAAACATCGGCTGAAGCAAGCAGCCTAGCCATTCTTAGTAAAAGCAAGTATAAATTAATTCACCGCATTTCCTACTGTCTACTCTGATCAAAAACTCTGTGCACTTGTGTAGACGGTTATTTCAATGAAAAGGTGGGGAGAACTTAAATCTTGAATAAACCCGGTTTGTAAAAAATAGCAAACAAAAAAGCTGGAAAATCGGAAGTGATAACCAGCCGTCCTCTTGTAGTAAATCTAGACTGTTTACACATTTGGTATACGTTTAAAGTAACTTAAGATTTTACCTGAAAACCACTAAGAACATGTCTTTTTTTAATCGAAATATTATAAAAACGTATCCAAAAGCGAAGGCTTCTAATGGAAGAGCAGTATGAAATCTGTGGTTAAGGCGATGCAATGCGAAGTAATGCAAAATCACATGTTTTTGGTTTTAAAATTAGATGGCCTGGAAATGTCATAATAAAAAAGGAGAATAATATTAACAAATCTTGAATTTGAGATATGATATCGATGAAGATGGCATAAATTGAACTGGTCTCATTAGCTTAGTTGGTTAAGCGGTTCGAGTCCCAGATGCGACTGAATTTTTTTTATTTTCTTTCATTTTTTCCGTGTTCATATTTCATTTAGGTTATGTTAATATTATTTTTTACAATGATTAAATATCATAGATGATTTAATTAAATACTGCAAGTAGAGCACACCTCGGCCTTTAGTTTAAGCGGGCATTTTTATAAAATAATAAAAATAAAAATAAAAATAAAAATAAAAA